>ML791044.1:92572-106633 GCA_009831015.1 Picea engelmannii
TCCAAGGTTGCTTCCGGTGAGGTAAATCATCAATCTATACTCTACACATTTTTTGAATTTATTGAACCAGATTTTGCATTACTGCTTACCCATGTTGATGAAAGTAGTAGGATATGGCAAGAAAGGTTTGAGAATTTAAATTTTAGATATATGAAAAATCTTAGCAAGCATGGAATGGTTGATGGTCTACATGACATCCACTTCTCCAAAGGAATTTTTGAGGCCCTCAAGAGATATTCGACAAAGGAAAGACTCATAAGGATTCATTTTCTTTAGATATGATCCATAGTGACCTCATGGGCCCTTTTCTGTATCCATCAATTAGTAAAGCAAGGTATGTGCTCATTTTTGTTGATGATTTCTCATGCTTCACATGGATTTTCTTTCTCAGGCAAAAATCAGAGGTCTTTCAACACCTCAAAGATTTCAAAGCCCTTGTTGAGACATAGTCAGAAAAGAAAATCAAATTCCTTCGAATAGATAACAAGGGAGAGTATGTCAACCATGAGAAACATAATCTTTGTCATGAGGTCGAGATTCAGTTGCAACACACGGTTCCTTATACCCCACAGCAAAACGAAGTTGTTAAGTGGAAAAATAGATCTCTAAAAGAGATGGCATCTTGCATGCTACATGCAAAGTCACTTCCATGGAGATTATGGGCTGAAGCACTTAATTGTGAAACCTACATCCAAAACAGATGTCCCCATAGATCTGTCAAGGATAAGATCCCCTGTGAGGCTTGGAGTGGCCTCAAACCGAAAAAGACCCACTTCTGTATTTTTCATTCACGTGCATGCACCAAGATTCCCTCTAAGAAGAGAAAGGAACTTGATCCACAGAGCACAGAGTGTATCTTTGTTGGATACCCCAACAATGTGAAGGGATACAGACTCATTGATCTTTCCTTGGACCGGCTCATCATTGAGCGAAGTGTCCAATTCAAGGAAAGTGTTTCACATGTACCTTAGCAGCTGCATGTAGACACTTTTGTTCTTCCACCTATTAGAGATTATGAGAATGCACATGCCGACTCTTCTTCAGATGAGAGTTTTGATTCAGAGGATTCATATGATTAAGATACCGAGTCGGTATAGTCAGATGTAGAGTCAGTGCATGTAGATTCATATGAAAAGCTAGTGTAGAGGCCCAAGTGGGCCAAGACTACTCTTCAGGATGCAGGAGATCTTGTTGGGGATCCAGCTGATACTAGGAGGACTCAATCTGATTTCAAGGAACCTCCTCGTGCACTCACTGCCACTCAATTGATGCCAACCAACCATCTTTTCTTAGTTCATTGTTCAGATCCACAGTCCTATGGTGAGGCTCCTGGAAATCCCTTTTTGGAATCCACCATGCAGGAGGAGTACAACTCCCTCCTCGAGAACCATATTTGGGATCTGGTTCCCCTTCCTTCAGGAAGGAAAATTTTCAGGTGAAAATGGGTCTACAGGACCAAGAGCGCACTGGATGGATAGATTAGCAAATACAAAGCCAGGCTAGTTTCCAAAGGCTTTCAGTAGGTGCACGGTATTGACTATGATGAGACCTTCGCTCCAGTAGCGAATATGGATTCCATATGTTTGGCGCGTGCCATTGTGGTAGCCAAAGGATGGGAAGTCCATTAGATGGACGTGAATAATGCATTTGTTCACAAAGATCTCTCTGAGGAGATCTATATGGAGTAGGTTGTTATTATTATATCTTCAGTCGAGGCAGAGTACATAGGGGTAGTTAACATAACCATTCAGGATATGTGGCTACAACATTTTCTCACTAAGTTGGGCATCCAGTTTCATCGGAAAATTGTCATCTGGTGTGACAACTAGAGCACTGTGAAGTTCTGCAGAGATCTAGTTCAGAGGCAGCAGATGAAGCACATCGAGATCCACATGCACTACATCTGGGACTTAGTACATGAGGGGATCATCGACCTGCAGTTATGTCCTTCAGTAGAACAAACTACAGACATCTTCACCAAGACCTTCAATGAGCAGAAGTTCCATTCTCTACGCAGTCATCTTGAAGTGAAGGACACGGTTGCCTAGCAAATGTTAGTTCTTATTTTTACATACATTGTACTTTGAGGGGGGGGTTCCCATGAGGTTTTCCCTCTTTCCTCATTTATTTCAATGTATCTTTTGTATTTGGGTACCTAACATGGCCTCGTTGCCGGGACCCATTCTTTATTTTCACCATAGTGATGTTCAGGGGGGGCATTGGAGATACTTCACACACACCTAGGATTTATTTTTTCTAAGGTTTTCCCTATGTTTATTAGTCATTACTCAGTCTCCTATAGTTTAGGGAGAATATTCCTCTAGGAGAATATCCTCTTCAGTTCACACTTCAGTTTGATCAGTTGAGTGGAGTCTAGATGTCGCATTGGAATTATCACCATGCAACATTGGGATCATCACTAGCTAATGCACATTTTCATTGGGATCATCACCAGACTAGCGCATTACTCATGATTCCTTGATATCCTCCTCGCATCACTTTTTTTCAGTCACTTAACTAAAGACTAAGAAACTAGTTAACTCATACTATGTGGAAATTCACTCTCGTAATTGCCTGAGAGACTAGACTAGGTGGTAGTTTACTCCCATAATTGTTGGTGTGTGTCCATATCACTCTAGAACACCACTATGGTGCATTGTCTTCTCCTCCAATGCGCATTAGTTGAGTTATACATAGTATATCATGTGTAAATTATCATTCATTCATTTGGTTAATGAGAATTCTTCCATTCTTTCTCTCCTACTTCTCTTTTCTCATATTTTCTATGCAAATTGTGTATGTCATTTGCTAGCTAGATCTATTATGTGCAGGTTGACCCAAGATATTTCTCCACTACAATATTATTGTTGGTGTAGAGCTACAAAATTGATAAATATCAAAGCATTGTAAGAGAATAATGTTGTGACTACAGTCGTGTATGGGGACAATTGAATTAGTCATTCTTACAAAGAATTCAAACTACATTATATCTAAGGATGTTGAATCTCTTACAAGTATAATGATACATACATATACAAGATCGAATGATAAATACATTAATGGAGATAGACCTTAATGGTCAACCTCGTGCATGGTGAATGAGGATGCTTACTCCCCTGATATCTAGAACCAGGTCAACTTGGGTGTGCACTAAGTTTGTCCAAATTGATCATTAGCACAGAACCTAGATTGGCATGGTCAAGTTTGATCACCAAACTAGTCAAGTGCAATGAACCTCTAATTTATGACATGTCTTTAATGTGCTCGATGGATTGTTATTGAGGAGGAATTTTGTGCCATTTGTTTATAAGTACACTAAGATGCCACTAGGGATCTAAAATTAGTGTTATATAGTTGGCACAATGGAGATCAAGTAGTGGTCACATGCCAAGGGGGTGCCACAAGATCTTATGAAGTTTTGGTGCACTATTGTTGTGGCTTGATGAATGTTATAAAAGGCCTAGAGTAGACCATAAATGTGTTGATGCCTATATTGGCACTCACTCCCCCTCAAGTAACAATGGTTCACATTGTGTTGGGCATAGAAGTGGAGGTCCCAACACATAGAAAATATCAACTAAAGAAACAAATTACATAGTGTTATCCTACATATGATAAAACTTCTATTGCTCTTGCTCAAGTGTTAAATACTTACTTGTGCAAGGAACTATCATGCTTTGAAAATCCTAAAGAGTTTTGTAACCTTGTTGCAAGCATGGCACATCATCTTATCATCGATCTAATTAGAAGGTGTTGGCTTGTTGAACTCTTATGTCTATGTTGATTAGAGGCCTAGGTTGGGTTGTGTTTGAATTGTCATTGAACCAAATTGTTATGTATGTTTGAATTCTCATTGAACCAAAGTGTTATGTATGGCTAATAATATTGCAAATTTGAAAAAAGTGGCAATGGTGATTTTGGGGGGGACTTTGGGAATTTTGTAGCATCTATCCTTGATGGTGAGTGGAATGACGTTTTTTGGTCATGACTAATAGATACCATCTCATTCCCATAGGAACCACTAAAGTGGTAACACATCACAAATGTTTAGTGTCACTACATCACAAAGTACCTTGCCCTCAAATGAATTAATTGCATAATGGAACTTGCATTGGTGTGTGACACTAAATGGTTCATATCGATGCAACTAACCAATGGTGTAAGGATATGGATGGGGAATGGTATTCAAGTTGAAGTGTTTGAATTCCATCGCCACACTTATCAAAGATGAAATAAAGAAGTTTACATCTAAACCACATTTGTGAATGGAATTGGTGTTCCTTCTCTTTGTTTAGATATATGGGACCTTAAATTTTGTGGTGTTCCTTCTCTTTGTTTAGATATATGGGACCTTATATTAAGTAATGGTGATTGTAGAAAGAGGTGTTTTTGTATCTAATCAATGACTTACAACATAGGTTATGGTGCAAAATGGGATTTAGGTGTTATTGTTAGCAGATTCTTGTGTACATGACATTCAAAATTGTTTTGATTAAACACATTGTGGGTGTCATGCCACTTAGTAATGTCCTTTTGCTTCATTTGTTGGCATAGACTTGTGTGACCCTAAACTTTTGAAGTAGATTATTTGTCAAGTTGCATAGTGTTACCTTTATTATGGTTTGTGTACTTTTTCTTTGACTACTTCTTGTGGTTGTGGGTATTACATTTATCATCACGCAAAAGAGTGTTGGATGTGTTGTATTATTTGTAGGTGTAAATTGTGAACCTCGACATGTTTTTGTTGGGGAGTTTGGTGGGGTAGAGCTCTCGAGAAAAAACTAGTTGGATCCTTATTTTGTAGAGGTTGTTCTAGGTGTATTTATAGGTTTTGGGTCGTTTCAAGCCATTGTACTCTAACATTGCTTGGTGTATTAGGGTTGAATGATGCTACATAATGTATATATATTGTATTGTAAATTTTTGTTTGTTAATACAATGAGAAAGTGGTTTGACTCTTAGTTCATTGTCTCAATTAAGGGTTTCCAAGGTAAATCTTTGTGTACACTGTGTATATGTATCATTGTTTATTTTTTGTTTTAAGATTATGTTAGCATTGTATTTCTTGAATAGATTTATCAAACTCTTCAAATAGTTGGTGCAATTCTTGAGCTTGTGCTTATGCTCAACTTTTGTGTGAGCATTTGTGCATCCACTTGTATGTTTACAACTGGAAATTATAATTTGGCATTGATGTATTGGTGTAATTTATTTTGGTAATTGATAGCAAGGTTTACTTTTGTCTCTCTAATTCCCAAACAAGCCATGGGTATATGAAACTTTTTTATGTGCTCGTTCACTCACTGATCGTGACACTGATGTTATTGTTGCAATTTAATAAACTAATCTTCTAAATACCTCAATAGATAAACTTGGAATCCATCATTAAGTTGGCCCATGGTGATGGTCTCACCATGTTCTTCATGTTGTTGTTTTTTTTCTTCCCACGTATATTTGAAAATCAAGGACATATTAATGGTTTCAAACTTAATATTTTCTACATCATTAAAGTTGGCAACTTCAAAATATGTCTAGAATGTGTTAATCACTCGGCAAGTGCTTTAGCATCAATATTCCCCTCAAGCAAAGGAATATCATGGTTTGTATTCACTTTGAATGGATTTTTACCACCAAACAAGCTCAATCCATGCTAATTGGATCTTCTCGGCATTCTATAAGGCACAATTCTTTTGACTCATGTTGTTTGTGAGGTGATTCGTTTATCTTGGATTGCACAAATTTTTCATTATGGGTGGAAAAACCAATGGAGTTGGTATTGCCTATCACTCATGATCATACTAAGTGACAAATGGTTAGTAAGTGAGAGTAGGATTAACCCCATGTTATAGGTACTAAATTGTGTCCAAATGTGCATCCTATATATGTGTTAATATGTTGAACTTGCAAAAGTACCTATAGATGGAAAATGAAGCTAGTAAAAAGTATTTGAGTTACAAAACAATAATTAGGATCTAAGTGGGATCAAACACCTCAGACATGTATAATACTTTATTTTATCGAAGACATATCAAACTATGTGACTTTGATCATGTTAATGCCAAACAACCAAGATGATCATGATACAAACAATGAAACAAATGAAAACTATTGTGACTCATAAGTTTCTACTATAAGTAACCTAGTGGAAGCTTATTAATAAACCAACATAATGCAAAAGCATATTGAATTAACCACTGGATTTTGGATTAAACCATTAAATACATAGTAGAATTAAGTATGTAAATTTAAGTGATTAAGTGAATGAACTTCAACACTTACTATCCAACAATAAACCATTGAACAATAAAACTAGAGGATGCAAACTAGAGAAACAAGAGATTTCTCAATTGTACAATACTATTGTCGATTCAGAGAGAGCTACAAAATTGGAAAACATCAACATATAAAGATGACACACAAACAAACAAGATTGAATGATCACATGCACTAATGGAGGATATCCCTAAAATCAAGTTCATGCAAAATGAACAAAGATGAATGCTCCCTCAATCTATAGAATCATATCAAATTGGGTATCGAATTGGRTGTACATTGAATTGGTTCAAATTTTTCACTAGCATAGAACCCAAATTGACTTGATCAAATTCAAACACCAATTGTTCGAGCATGTTGAACCTATGAGTTGTGAAGTGTTGTTGATGTGGACTAGTGAGTCATCATTGAGGTGGCATGTCATGACATCTACTGATTTGTCTATTGTGTTGGGAGTAAGTGGATTGGGATTGGTGTTGTATTGGTGGCATGCTGAAGCTTAGGGAAAAAACATGCACAAGGAGTTGGGCACAATGAGAAAATAGATTGGTTGTGTCAAGGTAGTGTGACGAACTCTTATGAAGTTTTAATGCAATGTTGTTATGGCACATTAAATGACAAGAAAGGTTTATCGTAGACCAAAAATGAATTGAAGCACAAATCATTGCCAATTATTAATTTCCTCAATTATTCTTGTAGGATATCCCCTCAGTATTCCTTCACATCCTTGCATTAGTTGGCTGAAATTCCAACCCACTCTTAAAGGTTCCTAAAAATTGTAGTGGTTCTACTCTACTAAGAAACTTTCATAACTTACTCTTTTATCAGTGTAGAGGTAAGGATGGGATTTTTCCTAGAGTGTTGACTTAGGATAATACTTATTGTAATCAAATTCATACACCATATGCTATTACAATAAGTCACATCTCTACTAGTGTTATATTGGTTCTAAAAGGAAGTTATAAAACCTTGTGAACATCTATTCACTTCTCTAGCTTAGGAAATTATGTGCGAGACTAAAAGGAATTAGGAAGTACAAAACCTTGTTAACATCTTGATGAAGGAAGAAACTGGGGGTCCCAAAGATCCAGGAACTCAACAGGTTCGATCCTCGGACCTATGGGTTGTCTAGCCCACACATGGACTCAACACGTCCATGGCAACAATAAAATCACATTATCTCCTTATTCCTTTTCCCTGGATTATATCTCAATCTCGCCATAGCTTCGAATCCACCTTCAAAAAAACTTGCCTTCGTGAAGTTCATAGGAACTTTACCTCCCGTACAAGTCTATTGACCATCTCCATATGACCTTGCCCCATGACCAAATGCTAAGAAAAAGGCCCAATTCCTTTCTGAAATTCGTGGGGTTAAACTTTGTTAACCCACAATCAACTTGCATGTGTCAAAGTTACAATAGCCATCGATCTCAGCTTGGAACAAACGTTCGGGTCTCTTCTTGCAACATTGTCAGAGTCTTTTATGTTCAGAGTGCTTCCAAAAAATTTTGGGGTAAGACACTCCAATGGGTCAGAGTTAAGTACTCTAATAGGTTGGAGTTGAGGACTCTGATGGGACGGTTCCGACCTATTCCCAATCGCAACTGTTGGTTATATACTATGATGGATGGTTAAATCTTGTCGTCGGAGTATTCATTATTTAAAACTATGATACACGGTGAATCTAGATTGTTGTTTCCTTGTTCCAATGAAGGATTATATTGTCTTCACAACCTCCTCTGATGGATGGTCATATCTCCATCTCATCTCACTGTCATTTCGATGGATCACCGTTGATCCTTACAATGATCAATGGTTGATCTCTCTCCTCCAACCTACAACATATACTCTCTCATGGGTTCTCACATAGTCACGCATTCAACATATAGATTCACAGAGTTACCACACACTAATTACACACATAAGATAACAGTTACAAAGATACATAAATCACACAATTCCCTTAGTTCAATCTCTATTACAATACTATGGCCTCTATGGGCCAAGAATCCCTCTCGTCTGATCTTATATTGTGTTGGGCTTCCTATTATAAACTCTCGAAGGATACAATTATAAAAAAAACATAATAAGGATTGGATCACTGAAAGGATCTGATCAAATATCTAAGATTGCTCACAATCTCTAAAAACTGGGATACCACAACAAACTATTAACAAATTTAATCAATTCGTGGAAATCTCGTCCTCATGGCCACTTTACTTCTGGAAGGTTAAATAATTTTGATTTTGACTTGGAGGGGTACGATGCTCTCGCATCAGACTCCCAGGGTTAAAAACTTTCATGATCTCCTGATCATGTGTCTTCATTGTTTCTTCTATTTTCACTCTCTGGTATTCCTTTTACCTCATGCATCATACACTGAGCTTCTCCATACTCAAGAGTGAGATGCAACTAAGCCTCATTAGAAATCCTCCACACCTGCTGCCCAATACCTCACCAATCTTCCTCTTGAGTTATGGCCTTTTGGTATTTCAAATTCCTTCCACTGGAATCTCTTGAGCACTCCTTACTCATCTCAACTTCTACACCTACCCACTTCACACGCAGGAAATATTTTCCCCACTCTGATACCACTTGATGAAGGAATAAACTGGGGGTCCCAAAGATCCATGAAATCAACAGGTTCGATCCTCGGACCTGTGGGTTGTCTAGCCCACACATGGACTCAACATGTCCATGGCAGCAATAAACTTATACTATCTCCTTATTCTTGTGCCCTGGATTGTATCTCAATCTCATCATAGCTTCGAATCCACCTTCAAAAAAACTCACCTCTGTGAAGTTCATAGGAACTTCACCTCTCGTGCAATTCTATTGGCTATTTCCATATGACCTCGCCCCATGACCAAATGCTAAGATCACAACCCAATTTATTTATGAAATTCATGGGGTTAAACTTTGTTAACCCATGATCATCTTGCATGTGTCAACGTTACAATAGCCATCGATCTCACCTTGGAATGAATGGTCGGGTCTCTTCTTGCAATATTGTTAGAGTCTTTTATGTTCGGAGTGCTTCCAAAAAATATCGAGGTAAGACACTCTGATGGGTCGGAGTTAAGTACTCTGATAGGTATGAGTTGAGGACTTCAATGGAACAGTTCTGACCTATTCCCAATCAAAACCGTTGGTTCTATACTATGATGGATGACTGGATCTTGTTGTAGGAGTATTCAATATTTAAAACTCTGATCCACAGTGAATCTAGACCGTTGTTTCCCTGTTTCAATGAACGGTTAGATTGTCTTCACGACCTCTTCCGATGGACGGTTAGATCTTCATATCATCTCACAATGTCATATCGATGGATCACCATTGATCCTTACAGTGATCAACGGTTGATATCTCTCCTCTGATATACTGTAACTTTTCATGCATTGACCTACAACATATACTCGCTCATGGGCTCTCACAAAGTCACACATTCAACATATAGATTCACAGAGTTACCACACATTGATTACAGACATAAGATAACAAGTACAGAGATACATAAGTCACACAATTCCATTATTTTGAGCTCGATTACAATATTATGGCATCAATGAGCCAGGCCACCATCTTGAATGGTCTTACATTGTGTCAGGTCTCCTCTTACAAACGCCCAAAGGCTACAATTTATAACAATAAACATAATAAGGATCGGATCACTGAAAGGATCTTATATGATCTCTAAGATTGCTCGTAGTCCCTAAAAACTGAGATATCGAAACAAACTATTATACAATTTAAACAATTCACGGAAATCTCATCCTCATGGCCACTTGACTTCTAAAAGGTTCAATAATTTTGATTTCGACTTAAAAAAGTACAATGCCATGCATCACATCTATTCACTTTTATATTTAATTAATTATTATTAAAAAATAATTATCTTTAAATAATAATTTGTTTAATAAAAATATTTAAAACTTCATCTATATTGTAAAGTTGTTTAAAATTCAAATTTATTAGATTGATAATATATTTTAAGTATGAATGTTTCATGTAACTTTTCGCATCAATTTGAAATTAATGAGACAATGCCACTCTTCTTGAGCAACCTTGGAACCATTCACAACGCCATTCAAACATCCTAATTTCCATTCAACATGTTTTTAGTTAATCTATTCATCATACACATCATTCAATTTTTTTCCTTTCCAACACCATTTGTCAACCTTGGTGGTTGGGAGAGATTTGGTGGTTGGGAGAGATTTGATAAGAAGCACCTAACTTTTGCGAAATACACTCATAATCTAGTCATTCTTTAGAAATACATCGTTAGATTCAACATTGATGTTTTCATGGTGATTGATAGAGTTGCAAGCTTCTCACTTAATTTTCATAAAAGAAATTAGTTTGTTTATTTTCTTAACCTATGTTTATTGTTTAACCAACTTTTTTTTATTATGGTAGAACTTTTCATTTTATGATTAAATTGAAGTGAATTTCCTCAAATATGTCACTCTTTAGATTTTCAATTATTTATATAAAATAATGTTAATAATTAACTATAAATTAATAATACTGAACTCTTATCAATTTATCCCTAAACCACAATACAATTTATCATAATTCAATTATTAATTATCAATAATATTGAACTCTTATCAATCTATCCCTAAACCACAATACAATTTATCATAATTCAATTATTAATTATCAATAATATTGAATTCTTATCAATCTATCCCTAAATCACAATACAATTTATCATAATTCAATTATTAATTATCAAAATTATCAATCAATAAATTATATATAATTTGTATTTAAAAATAATTTTTTATCATAATTCAATTATTAATCATAAAAATGAAAAATGTACATTAATTATTATTACATAAAATAACACTGACAACTTATATATAACATTATTTTATATGAAAATATTAATATTATCTTTTTAACAACTTATATATAACATTATTTTATATGAAAATATTAATATCATCTATAATATAATGGCGTAGCCCACAGGGGTGTAGATCGATTGGCAAGTGTCGTGTAAATGGAAGGAAATATGTAAAGGAGGTCTAAAGTTCGATTATCACCCCGATTTACTTGTGCTCCATGCTTGCGGGTTGTGTGGCGCACCTGGGGTTATAGTGGTAGTGGACGAGTATCGACCATGTGTCACTCAAGTACGAAAACTGCGAGTTGTTGATTCCCCAGTAAAAAATAATAATAATAATAATATAATGGCGTGGTTTAAACGTTCTACGAAATGACTCTTTTATGTTGATATTTTACAGGGACATTTGCTCGAAATCTGGCGAGAAATTGTTATATCCTCATATTTGAGTGATTATTTTTGTATAATGTGAGTGCCCGAAAAGTTTTTCAGCATGTTGAATCTATTTCTACATTCATAAATAAATTTTAACAAACAAAAAGTAGTAATATCATACAAATTTATATTCTCAAATTTCAAAAAAAAATCATTTCGTAAAACAATTAAACAACATCTAATATAATGATAATAATATAACGTTTATCCTCTTCAAATCAAGAACACACTCAAAATTAAATATCTCTTATATTAAGATTGATATTCATTTTCCAGTCAAACACACAAGATTAAACATCACTTATATTTACATTGATATTCATCTTTCAGATATTCTTTTAACTAGTGTTCTTTTAGGATAAGGATAATTGTAATGGCTATAGGGAAAGGATGCTTAGTAGGATAACAATATTGATTAAAATATATTATTAAATTGTATTATTATAATTCATATGGTTTAAGTATAGTGAATAAAAATTATTTTATTGGGGGTTGTTTAGTGGTTGAGTTGTATTGTTATGATAATGATTTAAATAAAGTTTTTGGTGAGAATAAAGTTACAATTTATTTAATTTATTTATTTTTAATTATGTAAAGAAATTTTAATAATTATTGATATTTTTAAGTAAATTTGTGAATATATACTAATGTACTTAATTTATGTGGATTTGAACAAAGTAATTGTTGGTATATAATTAGTTAAATATTTAACAACATGGATGACAAATTGTTGAGCTAACTCTTTGGACTATAAATCTATAATTATATTTATTAATTGGTCAAAGTTAATGGTTAAATTAAGTTTTATTGCAATAATTTAGAGTTGGAACTTACAATTCTCCACATAATAATATCTTAGTGGGTTAGCTTTAGTGGTTGAGTGCTATGAATTACAAATTGGAGGTCATGGAGTCAAGTCCCCAAGATGGTTGTCTCTATGAATATCGTGGGCCTCACTTGATGTCCCCACTAGGTTAGTTTTTTTCTTTTGTAAGTAAGATTTTGTATTCATATATTAACAATATATATAGAGTTGTTTGCTACACCCCCAAGTTCCAAATTATAAAAATATTGGCAAGCAAAACCAAAAAGGATCCAGGACTGTTTTCCCGCCTAGAGAGGGAAACTAGGCCAAAATTTAAAGTTAAACTTGACACCTAAAATGACCTGGAACGACAAGAGGACTAAGAGTCTAAATAACCAGTAGTCTTGATAAACATAGAAGAAAAGTATGAGAGTTTGAACTAAAAAAGAGCTTGAATATGAAAACCAAAGATCATATCATCCATCAGAAGGGGGCACTTGAGGAGAAGGCAGGCTAAAACTGGTCATAGGTCTCGTCGTTGAAGAAGACCAGTATGTAGAAGACCAACCCTAGGAAGCGAGAAAGAGCCTCCATGACGTTTGACAAGCCAATAAACCATTGTCATGAACATGTTGTTCTAGTCCTCTAATGTCTCCATCCTCTACTTAAGATGCCTAAAATCTTGGTCCTTTTGAAGAATTCCCAATGCAACCATTGTCTTAGTATGCCGATAGAGTTCCAATGTTCTATAGAATTTAGAATCTCTTGTCCTAGCGCATCCCAGGTCAGGGATGATATCTCCCACTTGTTCATCAACCTTCGTGTCCTCCTTGTAAGCCCAAATCAACTTCACATCTTCTTCTAGAGCCGATATGCTGACTTTATCATCTGACGAAGCATATTGATTATAAAACTCATACGCCTCAACAACAACCTTGGTTGTGCATGTTTAACGGACAAGCAAATTTATGGATCATCCTCTGGGGAGAACCACGAGAATGCACAAGAGGAGGAAAAAAGTGAATAAGACAGAATAAAAAATAGAGTCATGGTATGTGTTCAAAATGCACTAGAGATCAAACAAACACTAGAGAATAGGAGTTGTGAAGGCCATAGACCGCCCCTACTCCATACTTAACCCCTCTGGAGTCATCATGCAAACAAGATAAGAGAGTAAAGAAGTTTTCAAATCCTTTTTCGTTATGAAAATAAACTTAACTCTACGATGTACAAGGAACAACCATCTCGTACGTCCCATTTCCTTCCTGACCAGTAGTCGGATCCTCACCATATCATCCCTTGTCCTCAATGCATGGGAGATGCATAAGTGAAGATAAATTCTCAGTCACCACCCCATCACATAATTGAACCTCGCGTCAAACAAATGGCACCCAATTTAGGCCCCCTCACTAAGTTAGGTTTCTGATACTACAATTAGTCTATTTACTCTATGTAGCATTCTCAAAATGAGAAGAAGTGCCCAAAATTTTAAATGAGAAGAAATGCTCAAAAGTTTTCCCAAAATACAAATTTCATTAAAAAAAAATTACAATAATATTTTATATAAACTACCTAATCAACATAATTAATTAATTAATTATTATTTACTTAATATAATTATTTATTTATTTATATTAAGAAGATTTATCACAAATTATATCTTCTTTTTAATTAATAAAATTTTAAGATA
>ML791044.1:128024-154906 GCA_009831015.1 Picea engelmannii
GGTAGTCACCCCTACCATAGAAACATCCTTCGAAATGGGTGGTAAGAGATACTTGGTAAACCACTCCACCAGGAGTTGGTCAGGAATTTGGGTATTGATCATTCTACATCATCACCTCCACTCATGCATATGATAATAAATGTGAGTGGACATATCTTTATGCAACGATGTCAAGAGCTTTGTTCCTACCTCACACAGAATAGGCTTAGAAATGACATAGCTAAGTCGTTGAAACTACTAAAGGAAGCACCTTTGAGTTCAATGTACCATTTGGCGGCACTTTCGGTCATGGATCTATAGAAAAGACACAACCTTATAATGTCATCCATCAGGGATTTGGATGAACACCACAAATGATATGTCATGATGTGTGTGGATGGGTCTTCTCCCAGCTTTCCATCAAATTTTGGCATATCGGATGGGAGCTTTGTAGGCATTACTGGCCATATGGGATAGTGGGAAATGGGGTCATTCATCAGACATTACATACATAGAAATTATAATGTTTCCAACAAAGGAAATGACATATGAGGAAATGAATACTAAAAAGGGGCGTGTATGAAAAAGTAAAAAGTGAAATGGTGGTTTCAAACCCATGCGTTTGGGGTATTTTTCCATGGTTTAGGGTATTTTCCCATGGTATTTGGGTTATTTTCCCATGGTATTGAGAATTAATTATTTAATTAAGGGACATATACATTCATGAATGATCCAGGAGGATCTCGGTGGCCACCCTCCTTGTCCAACTAGCTGAAAACAATTTTTGGCAACTTACTATTTTTAGCAGTTTTTCAGTTCCTAAACTTTCGGGGCCATTTTGAGGGCCTAAATGATGATTTTTCGCGATCAGCAACCTCAATGATAAATAATGTCTCTAATTGATCCCCCTAAATTAAGCCCATTTTCAATACCTTTCCACCCAACTATCGTTCGCCCTAAACGGAGATCGTATGCAAAAGTTACGACCCTGGGAAGTTGATGTACTAACTTACCCCAACAAGGCCCACATGAATTTTGGTGCTTCATCTCCTAGGGTTAGGTTTTTGGATGTATAGGGTTTTGGAATTCATGTTTACTGTAAAAATTCCTTCAGAGCCTCATTGTACTCATCTTCTTGTGAATGAGTGTAGCCATCACATCTCTTGTCAAAGATAAGATGCCACCATTCTAGAAAGCTTGTTTTCAGTCTGCATTTTACAGTTTTCAGCATATCTCTTATTTAATAGAAGCCAAGTTTTCTTGTATCTCTATTATTTTTCACTGTGTATCTGTGTTAATATTATAAATCTTTGGTTTCATTTGATTCCTCTCATAAATCCAAATCAGTGGTATCAGAGCGGTATGCTCCTTGTCATTTTTTTTAATGCATGTCCCTGACATGGTTAGGGTATAGAGAGTTGGGTCTCTAGCTTGTTTCTCTTGAGGAAAATTTCTCTCACATACCCAAGAAATCATCCATGGAAGGAGAAAATAAATATGACAAGACAAAATATCCTTTCAAAATGTTGCTCGAGGAATCCCTTGAGCGACAGAGGAACGAGATGATGTATAGGTTTTCACAAATCCTTCGATGGTTTCTGACAAGTGATGCATCCACCTCAAGTGAAGGTGCCACCCCCTTCAAGATATAGATCAATTTTGATATTCCTATATTTGAAGGTCAAATAGATGTTGATGTCGTAGATAAATGGTTAAACCTTCTAGAAGGGTATTTTTCTGTCCACAACTTTTTCGATAGAGACAAGATTACATTTGCGCTCCTCAAGGTCGTCCCCCATGTCAAAGATTGGTGGGAGACTTTCTATGAGCAAAAGGAAATAGAGGGATCCACATTATTTGTTGTTGCACCCACTTGGGGTTCCTTCAGGGATGTTATTAAGGACAAATACTACCTTGTTGGAAGTTATGACAACCTGTATACAAGATGGACCACACTGTGGTAGGAAAGAGACCAAACAGTGCTAGATTTCACTAATGTGTTCCATACCTTGTGCACGAAACTAGATATCAAATATTTTGAACAACATTTAGTGCTCGAGTACCACAGAAGTATGCATAGATACATCCATATAGAAATGTATTTTTTGGACATCTCATCCTTGGGCACGACCTATCGATATGTCGTCAAAATCGAGCAGAAGCTGAAACAAAAGACGCGGAAGTTTGGGTCTAGGAACCCCTCACAGTAGAAGCACGGAACGGGAATCCCAAACCTGTAGAACAAAGGACAGAGAAAATATGGGAAACCTTAGGACAACCATTCCAAGATGGAAGAAAAGAAGGACAATGGGAAGACGAAGAAATATATTGGGAAGTGTTACGACTTCCATAACAGCCCCTGGCATAACACTATTGATTGTCGCTCAAAGTAGTCATTGGTGGCTGAGGTAAAATCCTCTATATCAGATGTGAGTTTTGACTATGAGTTAGAACTAGAAAATGGATCATTGAAGTGGAACCCATTGCCACTGTTTCTCCCACCAAGATCCAACCCGGTGAACCTGATGAGCCATAGGAAGGCGAGCACATCTTTCATTCACAGATGTGGGTAAAAGGAACGTTGCTACACTTCATCATTGATAGAGGTATCCAAAAGAACCTCATCTCAGTGTCTAGCCCTGTCGACAATGCTGCACCCGCAACCCTACACCATCGGATGGCTCCATCAAGGAAGTGATCTTCGGGTCAGCCAACAGTGTCACCTGTCATACGACTCAAGCCATTCAAAGATGGGGTATTGTGTTATGTTGCTCCCCTTGAAGTTTGTGATGTTTTTTTGGGCCATATTTATTTATGGAAACGTCATGTTGTATATGATTCTAGGCCTCGCAGTGTTATTATTACTTTGAACAGAAAATTGTACAGGATACCCGAGGTAATCCCACCTAGTGTTATTTCCTTGATCTCTTCCAAGCAATGCAGAAAGGTCATTTCTAAGAATGGGAAGCCTATCTTATTTGTGATTCTCTTTCAAATCGATCGAAAGGTTGTAGCCACATCCATGGCCTCTGTAGCCGACTTCTCCATGTAGTAGAAACAAGTGGATAAGGTCGTGGAAGAAAACAAAGACATATTCTCATCACCTATTGGGGTACCTCTGCACTGTCAAGTCAATCATCCCATCGATATGACCCCCAACGCATCACTACCCAATGGGCCAGTCTATCGCCACTCTCTACCATAAAATGAGGAGATCAAGCATGAGATCTAAGAATTTCTCCACAAGGGATACATCTGACCCAACTCATCACCTTGTGGAAGTCCAATCGTGCTGTTGCAGAATAAATATGGGACTTGGAGACTCTGCATTGATTATCGGGCCCTAAATAAAATCACAGTCAGGAACTGGTACCCGATTCCCTGAATCGACGATCTCCTTAATCATCTCAAGGGGGGGAAATACTTCAATAAGATTGATCTGAAGTCTAGCTATCGCCAGGTCCCAATAGAACCGACAGATGTATGGAAACTGCCTTCAAGTCAAAATAAGGTCTTTTTGAATGGTTGGTAATGCACTTTGGTTTGACAAACTCCCCAACAACTTTCATGAGGATGATGGACGATATCTTGCAGCCTTTCACTAATTCATTTTTGGTGGTGTATCTGGATGACATCCTCGTCTATAGCAAGACTTGGGCAGAACACTTGCATCATATTCAACAGGTAGTATTTCACTAATTCTTTTTTGGTGGTGTATTTGGATGGCATCCTCGTCTACAAAAAGACTTGGGAAGAACACTTGCAGCATATTCAGCAGGTTTTGCACACTCTGTGGCAGCACAAGCTATATTCCAACTTGGAAAAATTATGCTTCGGCATGGACAAGGTCTAGTACCTAGGATACATTGTTGATGCACATGGTGTGCATGTTGATCCAGCCAAGATCCAAGTCATCTTTGACTAGCCAACCCCAACCACACTCAATGAGCTTTGGAGCTTCTTAAGCTATGCCAATTTCTATCGAATATTCATGTTGGGATTCTCCCATATTGCATGGGCCCTCATCCCAATAACCAGAGGTGTTGGTAAGGAAAAAATTGTGTGGGGCCTATCCCAACATAAAGTGTTTGATGGTCTAAAGAAACGCTTGTACTCCACCACATTACTTTTATTACCTGACCTGCAACAACCCTTTGAGATCGAGCCAGATGCTTCAGACTATGTTGTGGGTGCAGTCATCACTCAGCATGGCCACTCCATGTCCTATCATAGTGAGACACTATCATATGTCGTTATTAATTACCCTACTTACGACAAAGAAATGTACTCCATTGTGCAAGCCTGCCACTAGTGGAGGAATTACATTCTCAGGAAGGAGATAGTCATCCACACTAATCATAATCCACTGCAGTTCATACACACACAAGGAAAATTGCAGAATGGCTTCCATGAGAAGTGTTCCACATATTTGTAGTAGTTCCACCTCAACATCAAGTATAAAACATGAAGTATCAATCGATTTGTTTATTTTCTCATTCGACCTCCAGTCGTAGAACTCACCATGGTGCTCGATTCTTGTGGCCACAATACCTCCAGATAGCCCCACCTCTATGAGACAGATCCTGGCTTCGCCAAAACCTACCAGTTATTGGGCGCAAACATAGTTGTCACAAATTTCCATATTCAGGATGGATTGTTGTTCCATCTAGGTCATCTATGTGTTCCATCAAGCAAGTGAGTGAAGTTGATTTGGGAATCCCACTACATTTGGGTGGCAAGACACTTCGGCGTGGAAGTGTTGCAGCGATATTTCTACTAGCCGAAACTTTGACAGGATGTTAGCAAGTATATTTGGTCATGCACTTCCTGCGCTATTTCCAAACTGACCATTAAGAAACAAGGCATGTACACTCCTCTGCCTACTCCTAACAGACCCTGGGAATCAATCTCAGACTGCATGTCGATCCTTCCATCCACAAAGTGGGGAAATGACTATGTTTTTGTGGTTGTTGATCTCTTTTCCAAGATGGAAATTTTGGTTGCCTATAAGAAGAGCATCAGAGCGGAGGCCACTGCCAATATCTTATTTCAATGAGTGTGGGTACACTTTTGGATATCGCAAACCATTATCTCATATCAGGACAGCCAGTTCCTCAGCACATTATGGTCGAGCCTCTATTCACTACTAGACACCAATCTCACCAAGTCCACTACCTTCCACCCCCAGACAGATGGCCAAACCCAGGTCATTAACTAGATGATCATGCACATCTTGTGCATGTACAAATCCAAGAGCCCCCATACCTGGGATGATATTATTTCCTATGTTCAACACAGCTACAATAGAGCCATCCATACATAGCTCAACCGGCCACAACCCCTTTCAGGTGGGGTTGGGATTTCAACCATTGAGTCCCATGGATGTTGCACTACCCCTTGCAGCCACCCAGATAGACTTGTTACATGCTCCAAATGGAGTTGAAAAATCCACCTGGTTCATTGAGCGGATCCAGCACATCCACCAATAGGTTCAATATATTTTACAGAAGTCCAATGCCAAGTACAAGCAACACCATGATCAACATCGGGTGCCACATCCGTTTCAGGTGGTAAACAAAGTTTGGTTGCACTTGTAGAAATAACGCCTTACAAGGCCTCATAAGAAGCTTTGTCCACTCCTTTATAGACCCTACACCATCACCAAGGTTATGTCTGACAATTATTTTGAGCTCAACCTTCCCCCATTCCTTGGCTTGCACCCAATATTCAATCTGGACCTCCTTCAACCTTATTTTCCACAAAGTTTGGTTGCACCTGTAGAAATAATGCCTTACAAGGCCTCATAGGAAGCTTTGTCCACTCCTTTATGGACCCTACACCATCGCCAAGGTTATGTCTGACAATTCTTTTGAGCTCAACCTTCCCCCATTCCTTGGCTTGCACCCAGTATTCAATTTGGACCTCCTTCGGCCTTATTTTCCACCATTATTGGACACCTCAAAGATAGAAAAACAGTTGACACCAACATAGATCAACCTTGACTGCATGGAACAGGAACCCACTGATCATATCATGGACACACAGTTCAATGGAACTCGCCAACAGAGGATACAGCTTTATCGGGTTGTCAAAGCAGGGCAGCTCCAGCACCAAGGCAAGTGACTCACCCGGGGCCAAATTCAACAGAAATTTCATCATATGATGGGGGAGATGAATGAAATGGACACCATTACTTCCTAATGGGGGAGGATTTATCTAGGAGGCTCTTGGTGGCCACCCACCTTGTCTAACTGGCTCAAAAAAGTTTTTTGGCAACTTACTATATTTAGCATTTTTTTTGTTCCTGAACTTCTGGGGCCATTTTGAGTGCCCGAACGAAGATTTTTCATGATCAGTCACCTAAAATATAGTCAAAGGAATTGATTGATCCCCCTAAATGAATATCATCTTCAATGCCTTTCCAACGAGCTATCGTGCGCCCTAAACGAAGATCATATGCAAAAGTTACGACCCCGAAAAGTTGATGTACTAACTTACCCCAATGGGGCTCACATGACTTTTGGCGCTTCATCTCCTAGGGTTAGGTTTTTGGATGTCTAGAGTTTTGTAATTCATGTTTATGTAAAAAGGACTGCAGAGCCTCATTTTACTCATCTTCTTGCGAGTGAGCATAGCCATCACCTATCTTCTTAGAGATAAGCTTCCACCATTCTAGCAAGCATGTTTTCAGTCTGCATTTTACAGTTTTCGGCATATTTATTATTTAATAGAAGCCAAGTTTTATTGTATCTATGTTATTTTTCACTATGTATTTGTGTTAATATTATAAATATGTGGTTTCATTTCGTTCCGCTCATAAATCTAGATCAATGAAGGGTTATGAAAAAATATAAAAAGAGAAAGCATTGAGAGAAAGTTTGTGTGTGAAAAATGGATTAGAAATTGAATCCTAAAATCAATTTCAAACAAGTCAACTTGGCACTTTCGCTATAATTTATTTTATGGGATGTTTCAAACCTTGAAACTTTGCAGAGATAGCAGAGAAATATTTTTTTACATTTTGTTCAAATTTCATATGTTGGTTCACTACAATTTCATATATATGTCTTATGGAAGTTAGAGTTCTTGAATGCTCCTGAAATCAATTTCAAATAAGTCATCTTGGAAACTTCGCTATAACGTATCTTATGGGATGTTTCAAATGTTGAAACTTTGCAAAGACAAAGGAGATATATTTGTGTACATGTGGTACAAATTTCATATGCTATTTCGCTAAAAGTTTGGAGATATTCCCTGTAGATTATAGGGTTTGTGAATGCTCCTGAAATCAGTTTCAAATAGGTCAGCTTGGAAATTTCATTATAACTTATTGTCTAAGATTTTGTATACCTTGAAACTTTGCAGAGATAGAGGAAAAATTGTTTTTTACATCTATTACCAATTCCATATGTTGGATCTCTATAATTTCATATATATGGCATGTGGAATTAACGGTTCCTGAATGCTCATGAAATTAGTTTCAAAAATGTCAACTTTGAAATCTCACTATAATATATTTTTTGGGGATGTTTCAGACATTGAAACTTTTTAGAGACAAAGGAAATATATTGGTGTACATGTGGTACAAATTTAATATGTTATTGCGCTATACTTTAGGAGATATTCCCTGTAGAAGTTAGGATTTGTGAATTCTCCTGAAATCAGTTTCAAACAGGTTAGCTTGGAACATTCCCTATAACTTATTGTCTTAGGTGTTTCTGTTATCCCTCGACCAAGTTTTGGTGAAACTTTGGTCAGTTTTGGCCCAATTTCGGACTTTGACATGTTGGTCAAAAAAGGAGCACCCAAGCGGAGTTGAGATCATAGATATCACCTATTTTGAGGGTTATGTGGACCCAGTAAGGTATCCTCTAGGGTTTTGTAACGGGTTTATGGGATGTCGTCCCATGGGTTTTCCCCATGTTTAGGACTTATTGTAAGGGCTTGTGAAGTATAAATAAAGAGGAATGTAGTGTAGAAGAATTAGTTTGAGTAGTTCTGTGTGAAACAAAAGTGCTTTGTGCGAAGGAATGTATGTGTTTGAGGATTTGTGCTCGACTGTGATTTTGTAGAAGATGATAAGTGTCGTGATAAGATATTTTGGCTCTGTGCATTTGACCTAGTTTTGGAAGGTGAAGGAGGATCTAGTGATTAGTGCACAAATCTCTTGTTTTGTGTGAAGTTAGACTCTATGTCTTAGTGCACAGGGGTGACTGGATGTAATATTTTGGCGCATAATAAAGAGGCAAAGCGGTTTGTGGACGTAGCCCCACCCTGGGGTGAACCACGTATATCTGGTGACTCATGGTTTGCTTTGTGCAGTTTCTTTTTGTTGTGCATTTTCTTAGTGCTTTGATTATGATGTATAATGAATGTATATTTTGTTTCTTTACTTATGTTAAAAGGGTAAATGAATGCTAGATTTAACTCACGGTGTTAAGTGCTAAGTGTTCAGGGTGCATAATCACTTATGGTTACTGCGTTTATCTGTCATTGTTTATGCTCTGTGGTGCTAATGAGATTAATAAACTAATGCATGTTCACTTCCTAAGCGTTAAAATAATATTCTGCGAAGTACTCTTGTCACATATTTGCATCCCAACCTGGTCACAGACACCTGCGTCCTGTAACCCCTCCTGCTTCTACCTCGGTTGAGACTTCACCTACTTCGCAGGTGTTGCTGAAAGGGACGGTTGTAATGGTTTTGTTGGTGCGTTGTTAAGCGTTGAACCTTGGGTCTGCCCCTGTGCCAACAAATGGTTCTGTTGTAGGCACCTGAAACTGTGATTGTTGGGAACTTAAGTAAAGAAAAAGAGAATCTTTGTGCATAGATATGTTATTGAAGTGCGCAGTACTCTACTTGATTTGCAAAGCTTTATGCCAAGAAAGTAAGTTGTTATGAAGAAAAGAGGTAAGCTTTGTGCTTTGGTAAGAGAAAGATAAGTGAAAAGTTTTGTTGGAAAGCATGAATTTAAGTATGTTTAATAGATTTTGTCCTAGTCTAAAGGCTAAGGCGCAGTTGAAAGAAAGAGTTGATTTGAGTAAATTTAATGAAAATGAAGAAAGATATGTTATTCCTATGCATAGAAAGAGTTTTTGGACTGATAAGTGGATGCAGGAACCTAGAAATATTTTTTGCAGAATACAGGTCCAACACTATGATCCTAGGGGAAGTGAGCAATACAGAAAAGACTGGGGAACATTTAAGAGAAAAAGAGGATTGACTTTGTGTTATAATTGCAGAAGGTCGAGACATCTTTCTAAGGAATTCCCTGGGGTAGGCCCTATTTTTATTTGTTGTAAGGTTGTTGGTCATGAGGTTGAGGATTGTCCAAGAATTATTGCTAAAGTTGAAGGGAGGGAGATAGGACAAGAAAATTATGAAAAAATTCAAGAGACTAAGGGTATGTTAGAAATTCATAAAGAGAAAAGGTCATAGGAAGTTCATACTATGTTATTACAGTTGGAAGAAACGATGGATGTTCATAAAGATGTCATTTTACCAGAAAGCCTAAAAGAAAAATAGCGCATGAGTGAAAGAATAAAAGACTTCGACATAGACTGTATAGTCTTGGATGAAGAAACACAAGTGAATATTATGATAGAATAAACTTGGGAAGTTTTGGGAAATCCTTCTGTGGTACCTTCTTTAGGAAGGACAAGCTTGTTTAAGGGAAAGATATTAACTTTATGTGGAAGAGTAACAATTGTACCTATTATTGTTCATGGAACCTTGACTGAAGAATAATTTGAAGTAATTAGGTTTGTTGAGGACAATGCCCCTTTCCCACTTTTGTTATGTAATACTTGGATTGAGAAGGATCAGATCACAAGGAAAGCAGAGGAAGAAGCTACAGAAAAGAAAAAGCAAGAATTAAGGGATTTCATAGCTAGAAAAATAGACAGACTAAGAGAAGAACGAGAGGATAAGTCAAAGCAACAGAGAAAAGTAACAACGCAAGAGGGACATAAAGCAAAAGAATTGGCTATCAAGGTTGAAAGAATGAAAGAAGGCTTGAAGGACTTATCCATCCAAGAGATAAGTCTACCCACTCAGTAAGTGTTAAGAAAAGGGATATTAACTTCAAAACCTTTGAGGGTACCTCAACAGTGCGAAGCCACTACACTGGGGGAAGATAAGAATAAAAATGGAAAGAGGATTCCAGAAACAGTTAAAGAGACTCAGATAACAGGAAAGAAGGAAAGTAAGCTCAATAAAAATAAGGCTAAGTTAGAAAATCTATAAGAATTTAAGGAAACCAGATGATAGAATTTGCAGACCGGAACCTCGCAGGAGGCAGTTTCGTAGGGTTTGAACCTCGTTGGAACAACAGGTCCACGCAGATTTGGACTTCACCCTAGTGAATTTATATAACCGTTGGAGGCACCCCAACCATTATAATGGCGCTCCATAATGGTTAGGAAATGAATTTATGTGTTTATGGATTTCTTTTGGACGTTGAGACCGCACCATAATGACTAGATTTACATTAGTGGAAGCATTTAACTCTAGCTCATGTCCATTGGAAGATTCATCACGACCACCCCGCTTATTTAACTCGTTGATCATGGCATTGGGACCACTTTTTGATACCCTTGATTGACTGAGCTAAGATGAGAACTTTCCAAGTGTCGAACTGTGATGCCTGTCATTATCCGGAAGTATACCCCACATGTCTGTTTGTCTACCCACTATATGTTAAAAGCTAGAATGTCAGGTGAACCTAGGGACTTGGAGAAGTCTATCGAGGAAGTTTTTAGGAAACTCATGGCCGACATACCTGTATCTGAATGTATTCAAGCGTCGTCGATTATGGGACTGCATGCTTCCCCTTCAACCAGACGTCGTTCCACCCGCATAAACCACATAACTGAATAAAGAAGCAAGCACCGCAATGATCTGGATAACTCGAAGCAAATCCTGTCGATCCTGCCTGAGTACATTCCGCCTCTATTTGTCAATTTTAACTGCGATAGTATCCCTCTATATTTAGAGTACTTTGTGTTCACTCTGTACATTCTGAAAGGAATTCGCATAGTAGGGAGCCAATTAGGGCAGATATCGATGTTGAAGTACAATGACTTCAACTTAGGAGACCAGGAAAACTACTCCATGCTAGCTCCTCACCGTTACTTAACAAAGACAACCGGAAAGAAACCTTGCCTCATCTCACATCCATGGATTAAGGGGTTGGCGCAGTCAACCATATTGAATGTGATGAATATTATGCATTTTGGCTGCCACCAGGAGGTTAAAGCTTACGTTAAAATCATTATGTCGTGATATCATGGCGGATAGATATGGCTCGATAGAAGAATTATTATGGATCTGGCACTGATCCATCGGATCACAGGTTTAAGTTTGAAGGGTCCTGACCCACAACAGCTCTATCCATGGAAGACCTCAGACCGTTCTTTAGCATAGCGCATCAAAGAATCCTATGGAGAGGTAGAAAAGGGGAAGCAAGGTTGAAAGGTATCCTCCATACAGGATGGCGTAGTGCGCCTTGCTTGTAAACTCTTAGCTGGAAAGCTAGTGAGGAAGAACCGCCCCACACAGGTCACTGGGTTCATGGTGGACCTTGCAAGAAAGTGTGTGGAGGGCATGCAGATGAATTGGGTGAACTACCTCATCAACGAGTTAGAAAAGGATTGTCGCGAAGCCCAAGACTTAGGATATGAATTTCACTACAGTTGGTTTATCGTCTTGATTGAATTTGTGGCTTGGAAAATGATTGAAGCAGCTACTTTCCCATAGATTGAACCTATGGAGCCCTTGGCCACTTAGTTTTCCACCATGTGGTATACCAATGACATGACGAAGCAATGACAGTCTAATGTCGTGTTCCATAACTATTATCAGCAATTGAAAGTTTCCATTGAAGCATTCCCTCATATGACACCGCGTACCCTACATCAATACCAGCCCATAGTAAAGTTTCACATTGATCCCCACTTCATTTACATCATCGCGTGAAGATATGAGCACCAGGAAATCTTGCAGTCGAATTATAAGCTCTCAGATGAAGATATGGAACATATTATAAAGGAATGGCCTAAAGAATTTCTTGTACCTATCGCCGATGCAAAGTTATATGACACTAACACTATAGGAAGCCCGATGGTTACACGAGTTGAACATGTCGAACAACTCAGTAGGACGACGAAGAAGAAAACGTAGGTTGAAGTCTAGGAAATAGAGAGTGACGAAGAGGATGAAGAGAAAACTTATGGAGAAAACAGTTCTGGCTTGCCAGGAGGAGGAGGAGATGAGGCATAAGGACAGGGAGGAAGAGAAGATGAAGCAGAAGAACGGGGAGGAGGAGATGAAGGAGAAGAAGAGCAAGGAGGAGGTGAAGCTACACCACATGAAGATCCCCCTATTGTGATAGTGACCCCACAAAAGAGAAAAGTTACTCTGAAGAAACCTTCTGCGAGGAAGAAAACGTGTGCCAATAAGCCACAGTTGGAAGCTACTCTCACTGACGCCTCTGAAGACATGACGCTGATATACGAAAAGAAACGGGTGGATTTGTATGAAAGGATTGAGAGGGATTTGAAGGAAGTGAAAGAGGTTGTTTGCTTGGTCAATGCAGTGCCTACTGCATCGTCTTCCCCTTACTCATCATAGACCGCAGAGTTGGAGGACGAACCAACTCCGCAGGGTGAACCAGGGATTTGGATCACCCTCCCCCAGTATAGCATTAAGTTTTTTACCTCCGCAGCACTACAGGCTATCCCCAACTTGGATGTTGAGGTTAACCTTAAAGGAGTACCTCGAGGACAAGTCGAAGTATTGGAGGCGGGTTTGAAGGCATACAGAATGGAACAAAGAGAAATGATCGTTGAAAGAGAAGCCCAGCTAAGAAGGCTTGCTGATGAAACAAAAGCTCGGTTCCAGAAAGCTCGGGAAGAGAAGGAGAAGGATATAGAATCCTTGAAAAAGGAGAAATACGAATTCCTAGTACAATTATGAGCAACGCAGGATAGTGTTGTTGCCTATGAAATCTTGAAAGCAGAGTTTCAGACGATGCTTCAGGAGGAAAAGAGAGCTGGTAAAGCCCATCTACAGAAGGAAAAAGAGCATTTTCTCGCAGAGCAGGCCATGGTCAAAGAAGCAGTAAGAAAAGGATGTCACTATGTGCCAGGCTTGGCACGGGAGGAGAAAGAACTTGTCGAAGCTCAAGTAGCAAAGCTTGCAGAGACCCTCCAGCAGTTTCAGGCTAGGATAGTTGAATTGGAGGCCCAAACAGTGTCAAGCACCCCATAGGAGGTGCGTGACTAGAGAGAGGAGTCCGCCAAAAACACAGTAGCAAGTATAAAATCCCTCGCCTTTGAATGTAAAAATTTGAGTGACAGAAGCGCCCAAACGTATGAACGCCTCACTGAGGATCCAGAGTTAAAGAAACTAGAAGCTCCATTACAGGAGGCACAACGGTAAGAATTTTCATTACAGGCACAGATGAAGATGCTCACAGCGGTGGAAAGGATGAAGATATCCCAAGAGCAATGCACAGTACAGCAACAGTTCACTGCCCTCCAGGGTAAGGTGATGGAAGTAACACAGAAGTTACAACCTGTGCAGGATGAAGCTTTCAAGGTGTTCGAGGAGATTGATGGCCAGGGTTCATAGTTAGATCAAGTAGTTGCAACAATAGAACAACGCCTGGAAGGGCTTGTTACAGAGAAAACAATCCAGGAGGCTCAGGAGAGGCAGCAAGTCGAGGCATCTCAAGTTAAGCTCAAGGCTTTTGAAGCAGCATTTTCAAGACCTGAGTGAATCGGTACGAGTCACAGGTGAGTGTTTGGGGCCTATTGGACCTCGACCAAATTTTGGGGAAACTTTGGTCAGTTTTTGCCCACTTTTGGACTTTGACATGTTGGTGGAAGCAGGAGTGCCCAGGCGGAGTTGAGATCATGGATCTCACCTATTTTGAGGTTTATGTGGACCCAGTAAGGGGTCCTCTAGGGTTTTGTAATGGGTTTATGAGATGTCGGCCCATGGGTTTTCCCCATGTTTAGGCCTTATTGCAAGGGTTTGTAAAGTATAAATAAAGAGGAATGTAGTGTAGAAGAAGTAGTTTGATTAGTTCTGTGTGAAATAGAAGTGCTTTGTGTGAAGGAATGTATGTGTTCGAGGCTTTGTGCTCGACTATGATTTTGTAGAAGATGCTAAGTGTCGTGATAAGATATTTTGGCTCTGTGCATTTAACCTAGTTTTGGAAGGCGTAGAAGGAGGATATAGTGCTTAGTGCGCAGATATCCTGTCTTGTGTGAAGTTTGACTCTATGGCTTAGTGCATAGGAGTGACTGGATGTAATATTTTGGCAAATAATAAAGAGGCGAAGCGGTTTGTGGACGTAGCCCCACCCTGGGGTGAACCACGTATATTTGGTGTCTCATGGTTTGCTTTGTGCAGTTTCTTTATGTTGTGCATTTTCTCAATGCTTTTATTATGATGTATAATGAATGTATATTTTGTTGCTTTACTTATGTTAAAGGGGTAAATGAATTTTATATTTATATCGCGATTCTAAGTGATAAGTGTTAAGGGTGCATAATCACTTATGGTTACTGTGCTTATCTGTCATTGTTTATTCTTTGCGGTGTTAATGAGATTAATAAACTAATGCATGTTCACTTCCTAAGAATTAACAAAATATTCTGTGAAGTACTCTTATCACATATTTGCATCCCATCCTAGTTACAGACACCTGAGTCCTGTAACCCCCCCTGCTTCTACCTCGGGTGAGACTTCGCCTACTTTGCAGGTGTTGCTGAAAGGGCCGGTAGTCAGAGTTTTATTGGTGCGTTGTTAAGCACTGAACCCTGGGTCTGCCCCTGTGCCAACAATTTACGACCTTGAAAATTTGCAGAGATAGAGGAGAAATATTTTTTTACATGTTGTACAAATTTCATATGTTGGTTCACCATAATTTCATATATACATCATGTGGAATTGAGGGTTCCTAAATGCTCCTAAAATCAATTTCAAACAGGCAAGCTTGAAAATTTCACTATAACACATTTTCTAGGATGTTTCAGACGTTGAGAATTTTCCGGGACAGAGGATATATATTGGTGTACATGTTGTGAAAATTTCATATGATAGTTATATATACTTTCAGAGATATTCCCTATGGAATGTATGGTTCTTGAATGCTCCTGAAATCATTTTCAATTAGGTCAGCTAGGAACTTTCGCTATAACTTATTTTCTTAGATGTTTCGGGCCTTGAAACTTTGCAAAGATAGAGAAGAGATCCATGTGTACATGTTGTACAAATTTTAGATGCTAGTTCACTACACTTTCGAAGATATACCTTGTGGAAGTTATGGTTCCTAAATGCTCTTGAAATCATTTTCAAACAGGTCATCTTGGCACTTTTGCTATAATTTATTTTTTGTAATGTTTCGGACCTTAAAACTTTGTAGAGACAGAGGAGAGATCTTGGTGTGCATGTGGTACAAATTTCATATGTCGTTTCTCTATTATTTTGGAGATATTCCCTATGGAAATTAGGATTCTTGAATGCTCTTGAAATCGGTTTCAAATAGGTCATCTTGACATTTTCACACGTCTTTTCTCAGACTCTTCAGACTGTGAAAATTTCAGAGAATAGAGGATACATATAGAAGTACCTCAAGTAAAAATTTCATATTCAAAATTTCAAAATTGGATATGTGGCATGTTATACGAGTTCATTATTGGGAAGAGTCCCAAAAGAGAAACCTCTGATAAAGTTACCATTTGGAAATTCAAATTTTGGTCAGACCTAGTAAAGGCAAAAGTAGTGAGAAGACTTGGTGAAGGAAAAATCAGTGAGTAGACCCCGTGAAGGCAGAAGTAGCATGTAGACCCGGTAAAGGCGGAAGTAGCAAGAAGACTCGATGATGGTTGGTGCAGATCACACAAAGATATAGGTGTCTCTTTCTACTTAGTGGTGGGGATTAGTGTCTCCAGTAGATTGGTGTCTGCAAAGATATGTAAGAGTAGTTTGGTGCCACTCAAACAAATATATTGGTGTATCTTGCTAAGTTTGTTCTTAATGGTGGGGATTGGTGTTTATGAAGATCTATAAAAATAGGTTGGTTCCTACTAGGATTTGTACCAGTGGAGATTGGTCTCTCCGGCAGGTTGGTGCCTACAAAGAATTATAAAGAGAAGTTTTGTGGTTTTCTCCCGAAAGGGTTTCCACGTAAACGTTGTGTTCCATGTTATATAGTTAATATATCTCATATGTTATTGTTTTCTTATGGTTTATGAATGTTTGAAAAAAAAATATTTGTCTTATACTAATTCCCCCCCCCTGAGTAAAGTGTGTGCTCAACATGTTTCACATACCCAATTCATTAGATGACCAAAAATTTTCAAACATCATGAACACTACAACTAACATAATTACAAGGATGATATGATGATCATCTAGATTATTTTTTCCCCTCTAAAAATTATGATTGTAGCAAGTAAACATTGAATTATGGAGTTAGTATTCATGGAATTTTAATTACTCATATCTTCATTTTTATGCTCTTTCTAGCCAACTTGGTGAAGGAAAATGGTAAGTATTTTGTGTTGTTATACTGAATACCTATGTTCAAATCTCATGGAGGACATTTTTCTGTGTTGATACGTTGAAAGTGTTACACACCTAAATGTCACACTTAAGTATCGTATGCAGCTTAATAAGTGTCACATGCACTTTATTAAGTGTCACAATTTTGACACCATGGAAGAACAATTGTCATAATCCCTAGTCATTGTGGAGGAGAAACAATCATCAGGAGAAAGTCGAAATAATTCCTTTTACCTTGAGATTTTAACCATTTTTTAAGGTCAACTCTCCCCTTCCCATGTATAGGGAGAATTGAACTCTTGTTAATGCTCCCCTGCTGAGTCGGAAATCCCTGGGAAATAAGTTGTTTCTCAGAAAGAAATTGTATCTTCTGAGAATGAGTGATGGTAGTTTGGTGACTAAGCATTTAAATGCATTTAATAACATTATAAGCCAATTATCTTCTGTAGATATTAAAATCACCGAGGAGGAGTGTTGGAACAAGGGGAATCCCTAGGGTTAAACGCTACAACAACGCACCAACAAAACCCTAACTATCGACCCTTTCGGAAACACCTGCAAAGTAGATGAAGTCCCACCTGAGGTAGAGGCAAGGGTGGTTGCAGGACTCCAATGTTTTCAACCTTACTTGGGACACATATATGTGATTACAACACCTTAAGAAATCACTTAGCAGTTACAACTCATTAATATTCATCCTTATTTTACAGCGCAGCTAAACCCTAACAACAGATCGGCGCAGTATTTATACAGATCTAATAAGCACTAAGCATACAAACATAGATCAGATCTAGCATTCATTCACATTATTCAGCACTAAGCTATCATATCAGATTCATCTAACATACATCATCGCACTAATCATTTAACCACATAAACAAGAGAACAGCCATAAAGCACATAGCAACCATAATGTAGGATATATGTGGTTCACCCCCACCCCGGGGCTACGTCCACCAACTCTTCTTCTTTATTTCTTTCTGTCAATCTTCTACATGCATAGAGCCAGGATATCTTACTCTACAGAGGATAGGAGATCTGTGCACCTTGCTAGATCATCCTTCCCTAAAGTACAACACAAATCCTTCCACGGTCTCTTACAGTCACTTTCACTTAGCTCATCAAGCCTCACACAGTATGCACAAAGAAATTACAGTTACCACTTGCACTTAGCACTTAGCACACACTTCTTCTTCTAGCCTCATCTTACATCACCTATATATCTATTTATATATTACAAAATTGACCTAAACATGGGTAAACCCATGGGATGACATCCATATTCCCATTACATAAGGCCAAAACCCAAAAATCCCTAAAAAGGGGTCGAGATCTCGCGATCTCTTCTTTGACTTGCGCTCCGTCTTTGACAGCCTGTCGAAGTCCCAAAATTAGGTCAAACATGACCAAGGATCCTCCAAACTTGGTCAAAGGACAAAAGGCCCCCAACACTCACCTATGACTCATCCCGAGTCACTCTAGTTTGGGTAGTTGTGCTTCAAAAGCCTCGAGATTGGCTCGAGATACTTCGACATGTTGTTGCGTCAGGGCCTCCTGCTCGGCGAACTCTTGGATGACTGCTTCGTTGACAGGTTCCTCTAAATGTTGTTCGACTGTAGCGACTACTTGTTCCAACTATTTTCCTTGGCCTTCAATCTCCTCAAACAATTGGAAAGCTTCATCCTGGATTGGTTGTAGCCTTTGAGTTACTTCCATGACTTTGCTCTAAATGGTGTGGACCTGTTGTTGAGCAGTGCGTTGTTCTTGGGATCGCTTCATCCTTTCAACTATTGACAGGAGCTTCAACTTCACATGTATTGTTGTTGCTTGTTTCTTTGCCTCCTGGATCTGTGACTCTAGTACCTTCAACTCAGTATCTTCAATGATTCACTCACAATTCTATGCGTTGTGAGCACCTAGTTGTTTTCATTCCAGAGAGAATGCTATGATCCTCTCGATTATGCTTCGGGCAATGGCTTCTCTTTGATCTCGGATGTCCTGTGGGGTACTTGGCATTGTCCGTAGCTCGAGGTCTATGATTCTTTGATGAATCTGTTGGATAGCTTCCGTGAGATGCTCTACTTGATGTTCCACTGGGTCTTCCTCTTTTTGCTCTAAGCCTGTCACAGAACAAAGTGCTCTACCGATTGCTTCTTTTACTCCCACATTCTCTATGAGAAACTGCTCTTTCTCTTGCTAGATTTGTGCTTTCTCTTCTTGAAACTTAGCTTGGAGGGAAGAATTCTCTTGCTGCGCAACTCGGCGTTGCTCTATGACTACTTTTTGTACTTGTTTTAGGGCCTTTGTGGCCTATTCAGTTTCTTCCTGTGCACGACGAAGGAAAGCTTCAGTCGCATCATCTAGTCTGCGGATTTGGGCAGGCTCATCTTCCAATTCAGGTGTTTCTGTCGGTGGGGATGTTGTTCTGGTATCCCGACGAAGTTCTAATTTTTCAAATATTCCTTCCGCAAAGTTCCCTCTGGGCCCTTCTGTAACTTTTCTACCTTTTCTCTCTTCTTACTGAGTTTTCTAGCCTTCTTCTTGGTGATCTTCGTCTCGATACTCCTTTTTCCATTCTGATTCTTGTCTTCTTTTAGCATAGTAACTTCGCGATGTTGATGGTTTTGCATAGGTTTCAAGGCCAATACTTCTTCTGGGGTAGGTTCTCTACTATTCGGTGAGTCTTCTTTTGTTCTTTCAACTTCAACATCCAAGTTTCTAGTTCTAAACAGCTTCAATTTCATCTCATGTTCTGCAATCAAGTGTGTTATCCTCCTAGTCATGAAATCTTTTAATTCCTACCTTTTATGTTCTAGGGCCTCCTCTTATTTTCTTCTGGTCTGATCTTTATCGATCCATTTTTTTCCTAATAACATAGTAAATGGAGCGTTGTTCTCAATGAATCTAACAACCTCAAAATCTCCTCTGTCGAAGCTCCATGAGCACTCATAGACACATGGGTGAGTCTTCCACATAGGGTTATCATCTTTCCCTTGAATAATCTTATTCCTCCCAATGAAGGAGTCATATCAAGATTTCCTAAAGCTTCCCAAGTTCTTTCTGTCATGATATTTACCTATGTTTCCTCATCCAGAACACAATCTATGTAGAAATCTCTTATTCTTGATTCTATGCATTCTTTTTCTTTGAATATCCCTGATAAGTTGATATCTCTGTGATTATTTAGGGTTTCTTTCATTTGCATCAATACAGTCTCTGATTATGTCTGGGGTTCTACCATGGTCTCAGTTTTGTGACCTTCCTCAAGGTTTTATTGTCTCATATTTATTCTGTCAAGCTTAGCAATCATTCTAGGGAAATCTAAAACTTCATGGTCCATAGATTTACAACAAAGACAACTAGGTCTTCTTCCAGGGAATTCTTTAGCAAGATGTCTCAGTCTTCTGCAACTGTAACAAAGGGTTAATCCTATTTTTTTCTTAAATGATCCCTAGCCTTTCCTGTGCTACGCACTAAGATCATAGTAGCTAACCTACAAAAAATTCTTTCTAGGATCCTACATCCATTTGTTAGTCCAAACATTCTTTCTATGCATAGGAATAACATATCTTTCATTAGTTCTATCAAATGTACTCATATCAAACCTTCTTTCTTCTAGTTGTGCCCTAGTTTTCAGACTAGGATAACATTTATCAAACATACCTAGATTCATACTCTTGAAACAAAAATTTTCACTAATCTTACTTTCAGTAGAGCACAAAGCTTCCAGATCTAAAACTTTCACTATTTTTACCTTTATCAGAGCAAAAAGCTTTGAGATATTACCTTTTTTATTCGGATCTGACTTCTCTTCTTAGCACCGAGCTTTACAGGTCAAGTAGAATACTTCACACTAAGGAAATAGATCTATGCATAGATCTTTCTTTCTTTCCTTCAGTTCCCAGCAATCACAGTTTTAGGTCCCGGCAACGGAACCATTTGTTGGCACAAGGGGCAGACCCAAGGTTCAACGCACCAACAAAACCCTAACTATCGACCCTTTCGACAACACCTGTGAAGCAAATGAAGTCTCACCCAAGGTAGAGGCAGGGGTGGTTCCAGGACTCCAGTGTCTGCAACCTTAGTTGGGACACAGATATGTGATTACAACACCTTAACAAGCACTTAGCAGTTACATTTCGTTAATATTCAGCCTTAGTTTACAGCGCAACTAAAATTTAACAACAGATCAGCATAGTATTTATACAGATCGAATAGGCACTAAGCATACAAACATAGATCAGATCTAGAATTCATTCACATTATTCAGGACTAAGATATCATATCAGATTCATCTAACATACATCAGTGCACTAAGAATTTAACCACATAAACAAGAGAACAACCATAAATAACATAGCAACCACAATGCAGAATATACATGGTTCACCGCCACCCTGGGGCTACGTCCACCAACTCTTCTTCTTTATTTTTATTTTTCAATCTTCTACATGCACAGAGCCATGATATCTTACTCCGCAGAGGACAGGAGATCTGCACACCTTGCTAGATCCTCCTTCCCTGAAGTACAACACAAAGATTTCCATAGTCACTTGCACTTAGCTCTGCAAGCCTCACATAGTATGCATAAAGCAATTACAGTTACCACTTGCACTTAGCAATTAACACTTAGAACTTAGAACACACTTCTTCTTCTAGCCTCTTCTTACATCACCTAGATATCTATTTATATATTACAAAATGAGCCTAAACATGGGTAAACCCATGGGCCGACATCCCTATTCCCGTTACATAAGGCCAAAACACAAAAATCACTAAAAAGGGGTCGAGATCACGCGATATCTGCTTCGAATCGCAGTCCATCTTCGACAGCTTGTCGAAGTCCCAAAAGTAGGTCAAACATGACCAAGGATCCTCCAAACTTGGTCAAGGGCCAACAAGGAGAAATGTATTATCCTATTATGTTCTTCGCCGGACTCCTAGGATAGCTTAGTCATGGCTATAGGGAGTAATAAAACCACATTAGCGCTAGACGATGTGGTTTCATATCTATTGTCGAAATAAATGAGAAGAAAGAACATGGAAGGATCGAACAAATATTATTTAGTGGTGAGAGATCGACCGATTGACAGAGATAAAGGAAAAATCTTCTATAGAAGTTCTATGTCAAATGGTAGATCTAAATCCCTGGTTCAGTCGAAAAGAAGATATTGGAAATGCAGTCAAGTTGGGCATTACAAAAAGGACAGCAAGTTGAAGGCGACGTAAGTCAATACAAGATCCGACGAGAAGCAGTCGACTAAGAGAAATAAGAATCTAGATAAGGGAGGCAATGTGTACCTGGCGTTGACCATTACATAGTTGGATCAAAATTTTTGGTTGATCGAATCTGTAGCATCCTATCATATGACACAACATACATAATGCTTCTGTGAATATGAAAAAGATGAAGGAGGAGACGTGTTCTCGAGGGACGACTTGACAACCAAAATTGTCGGACAAGGAAGAGTTCAACGTATACTGTAGGATGGGAGGAGTAGAATCCTTCCAGGTGCGCTACACATTCCAGGTTTGGAAAGAAACCTGATATATGTCAGCAAGATGAGTGATGCAAAGTTGCACACTCTATTTCAGAAGGATTTGTGCAAGATGGTTAAAGTTGCAATGGTGTTAATGAAAGGAGTTTGTATTGGAACCCTATACAAGTTACTATGGAGTGTCGACTCGACTGTTGCAAAAATATTGTTGTTCCTGAAGTTGACTCGACTCGACTCGAAATGAGTCGATTCAAACCAACTCAAAAAGTCATCATAAAGTTGACCCGATCATGTTATGGCACAAGAGGATGGGACACATAGGAGAAAAAGGACTTCGAGCTATGCATAAAAAATGTATGGTCGAAGATTTTCCTTAATGTAAGTTAGAAGTCGAATTTTGTGAACATTGTATATATGGAAAACAAAGTCGGGTGAGTTTCCCATCTGGAGCAACAAGGGAAAATGGGATTCTTGAGTTGGTTCATAGTGATTTGTTTAGCCCTATTTCAGTGCCTTCACTTGGTGGATCAATGTATTATGTCTCCTTCATAGATGATTTTTCCATAAATACATGGATATATTTGTTGAGGAAGAAATCGTATGTTTTCGAGAAATTCAAAGAGTTTAAATCTCTTGTAGAAAACCAGACAGATAAGAAGATTAAGGTGTTTAGAAATGACAATGGTGGTGAATTATGTGGAAAATAATTTAATCATTTATGCCAGAAAAGTGGCATAACACACAAAAATACCACACCATACATGCCACAACAAAATGGATTTGTTGAGAGAATGAACAGAACGGTGATGGACAAGGCAAGGACCATGCTCAGTGGTGTTGGGATCGCACAAGAGGTATGGTCTAGTAAGAATCCTTTGGTTTCACATCTCAAATTATTTGGTTGTGATGCATTTGTGCATGTTCCCAAAGAAAAGAGGAGCGAGCTAGACAAGAAGGAAATCAAGTGTATTTTCATTGGATACAAAGAAGGAATGAAAGGATATAATATATGGGATCTTGCATCAAGGAAGTGAATGTACAGTCGAGATGTGGTATTCAAAGAAGTCGGAAGTAAGTGTGATCTTGAGAAATTATTCAGATCGAGAATAATCTAGAGAAGGTGTGGTTTGAACTAAGGAACGAAGAAGATGATTCAGATGATTCGATTGAATTAGAAGAAGAGGTGGAAAAACTAACACCGGTTATAAGGAGGTCAGAACAAATAAGAAAACTAGTTGAAAATTATAGTCCACCCAAATTCCATTCCACATTCGTGTTAACTGCCATCGACGATGAGCCTAAGTCGGTCGAGGTGGTAGTCAACTCAGCAGAGGGAAAACTCTGGAAGGATGCCATGGTCAAAGAGATGGAATCCTTGCACAAGAATGATACATGGGACTTAGTAAAATTACCTAGTGGAAGAAATCATATTAGTAGCAAATGGGTACTCAAGAAGAATATGAATGCAGCAGGTCAAGTCGAGAAATTCAAATCTTGACGAGTAGCAAAAGGATATTCCCAAGTCAAAGGAGTAAACTTTGGTGAGATTTTTTCCCTTGTTGCAAAATTAACTTCCATTAGAGTACTAATGTCTTCGGCTGCAACATTTGATCTGGAAATAGAACAGATTAATGTGAAGACAAAATTCCTACAAGGGGACCTGGAAGAGTAAATCTACATGAAACAGGATAAAGGATTTGTAGTAAAGGGAAAGAAAGATTTGGTGTGCAAATTGAAAAGAACCCTTTATGGTCTAAAGAAATCACCAAGGATTTGGCACCAAAAGTTCGACACATACATCCTTAGTTTGGGATTTGTGAGAAGCAAAGTTGATCACTGCATATATTCCAAAGAAGAAGATGGGTGTTTCATATATGTAGCATTGTATGTCGATGACATGTTGCAAATTGGAAACAACATGGATGTTATAAAGGAGGTGAATAAGAAGCTATCCTCCAATTTAGACATGAAGGATCTTGGTGCAGCGAACACCCTGTCAAAGATGGAGCGCCAAGCAAAGCAGAGATCACGGGATCTCGGTCCACTTTGGGCCTCTTTTAGGGTTTTGGGTTGATGTAATGGGTATGGGATGTCGACCCATGGGTTTACCCATGTTTAGGCCTATTTTGTAAAGTATAAATAAATAGCTAGGCAATATAAGAGAGGTGAATAAGCTAAGTGATAGTAAAGGCTTTGTGTATACTGTGTGACCGACTTGCAGAGCTAAGTGAAAGTGTTGTAAGTGCTTAGTGCACGGATTGTAAGAAGGCTTTGTGCTAGATCTACTCGGGGAAGGAGGATTTGGTGAGGTGCGCACAGATCTCCTTTCCTATGTGGAGTACAAGTTTAAGCTCTGTGTTGTAATCAGATTAACCAAATCTAATAAATAAGAAGAAGGCTTTGTGGACGTAGCCCCGAGGTGGGGGTGAACCACGGTAAACCTGTGTGTTGTGCCTAGTGCCTCGATCTAATGTGCTTGTCTCTTTCCATGTGTTGTGTTTTGATGTGATTATGCTATGTGCTTTGCTATGATATACTTAGATAGATATACTTTGCTTTGTTCTTCTTAGATGTATGGATGTAGATATGACATATATGAAAGTGTTGAGTGCTAAACCTATTTTATTGTTTCTAAGTGCTAACTTAACCATTTGCAGAATGCCATGAGGGTTAAATACTGATGAATAATCTATGATAAATTGTTTCTAAGTGTTAGAATCATAGATCTGTGTCCCAGCTAAGGTTGCAGACACCTGAGTCCTGCAACCACCCCTACTTCTACCCCGGGTGAGACTTCATCTGCTTCGCAGGTGTTGCCGAAAGGGCTGGTAGTTAGGGTTTTTTTGGTGCGTTGTTTAAGTGTTGAACCCCGGGTCTGCCCCTGTGCCAACGAATGGTTCCATTGTCGGGACATGAAAATGTGATTGATGGGAACTAAGAACGAAGAAACTTTGTGGAGAAGAAAGCTCGGTGCGTAGATTTGCTGCCCTAGTGTGCAGCTGTTTACCCAACCTGTGAAGCTTTGTGCCTAAAATAAGGTCAGATCTGAAGAAAGGAAGATCAGATCTAAATAAACGAAGCGATATCTGAACGCTATGTGCTCTAAGAAAAGTAAAAGTGGAAATTTTTGAAAGAAAGAGGTCAGATCTGCAGAAAAGAGGTAAGATCTATAAGCTTTGTGCTCTAATAAAGGTAAGAATAGTTAAAAAAATTTAAGATATGAAAGTTCTATGCTCTGTAGAAGTGAGATTAGTGAAAAACAAATTGTTTCTAAAGCATGGATATAGGTATGATTGATAGATTTTGTTCTAGCTTCAAAACTAGGGCATTGATAGATGAAAGAAAGATTGATACAAATAGATCTGATAAGTATAATGATAGATATGTTATACCTATGCATAAAAAGAATGTTTGAACTAACCAATGGATGTAGGATCCTAGAAAGAATTTTTTGCAGGCTAGCTACCATGATCCTGGTGTGTAGTACAGAAGAAGTTGGGGAACATTTAAACGAAAGAGAGGGTTAACCCTCTGTTACAGTTGCAGAAGACCAGGACATCTTGCTAAGGAATTCCATGGTGGAAGACCTAGTTGTCTCTGTTGCAAAGCCTTGGATCATGAAGTGTTGGATTGCCCTAAAATGATTGCTAAGCTGGAAAGAATGAATCTGAATGAAGAAAACCCTAAGGCAGATCCATAAATAGTAGAAACTCAGAAGGAATCAGAGAAGGTATTGTTGCATATGAAAGACACCTTGAATGATCACCGACATGTTAGGTTACCAGAGATCTTCAAAGAAAAGGAGTGAATCGAAGCCGAAATAGGGGACTTCGACATTGACTGTATTCTTGATGAAGAAACACGAGTGAACATTATGCCAGAAAGAACTTGGGAAGCTCTGGGAAGCCTGCTATGATCCCTTCATTAGGAGTAATAGGGTTATTCAGAGGAAAACTGATGATGTTATGTGGAAGGCTCGCTCAGATACCTGTGACAGTTAAGGGAACTTCGACAAAGGAATATTTTGAGATTATCAAATTTATTGAGGATAGTGCCCCGTTTACCATGTTACTAGGAAAATCCTGGGTTGATAGAGATCATGCTAGAAAGAAGGAAGAAGAAGAAGTTTTAAAAAAATAGAGACAAGAGTTAAAAGATTTCATGACTAGAAGGATCACGTAGTTGATTGAAGAACATGAAAGCAAATCAAAGTTGTTTGACACTAGAAGCCAAGATCTCAAAGTTGTAAGAGAATTAGAGGACTCACAGAAGATTGAAGTATATGTCTTATATATAGAAGAAGTATTACCCCTGAGTCTTAGAAGAGAATATCAGCAACGCGAAGTAATTATGTCCAAGGTAAATAAAAATCAGAATGGGAAGGGAATCACCGAGACGAATCTCACTGGAATGAAGGCTAGGAAGCTAAGTAAAAAGAGAGCTAAGATCGACAGACTACAAAAAGTTCCAGAGGGAGCCACCCAGAAGGAAAACTTGCAGAATTTGAACTTCGTCGAGATATCAGAACGATGACATAGGTCACTTCTCCATGGTAAAGAAATATAGCCATTGGAAGCCGGTATAACCGTTCGACTGCTGCTCTGAACGGATCGAAAATAATTTATGGTTCATCACTGGACCATTCGACCGCGCCATAACGGACAGAACATAAGTTAATACAGCCTCATACCCATTGCAAGAAGACCATTGCAAGAAGAATACCCTTCTTGTTAAGGGGGAGTGTTGAAATAATGTAACTGCAAAGTGTATTCTTATTATTATTTGATATATTATTCATTGGATCAATCCCCATTGTGGATTGATCATGT
>ML791044.1:156487-176070 GCA_009831015.1 Picea engelmannii
AGAGTTTCCTTTATAGATGGAGAAGTTCTTATGTGGGCTAAAGGAGAAACCTCAAATGAAGCAATCATCATTGGAAGTGAAGAAAATGGCTTGTATAAACTAAAGGGTCACTGAGAGGCTGCCATGACCCACGCCATTGAAAAATCATGTGAAATTTGGCATAGAAGGTTAGCCCACATCAACTACAAGGCACTACCATACATATGAAAGCAGTCACAGGTTTACCAGAACTCAAAGGTGACCATAAAGGCATATGCAATGGATGTGCACAAGGGAAGAACATCAAGAACCCATTTTCGAAGAGGGGCAGCAAGACAGAAGGAGTCCTAGAACTCATTCATTCAGATGTATGTGGACCAATGCCATCATCCTCCATTAGCAGGTATGTATATTATGTATCATTCATTGATCATTACTCTCGTAAAACCTGGATATATTTCTTGAAATCTAAAGATGAAGTGTTCAGCAAGTTCAAGGAATTCAAAGCCTTGACAGAGAACCTTTCTGAAAGGAAGATTAAGATACTCAGGTCAGATAATGGAGGATAATATACCTCAAAAGAGTTTGTGAACTTCTGCAAAGATGTTGGGATCAAGAGGGAACTCACCACTCCCTATAATCCCCAACAAAACGGTGTAGCTAAATGGAAGAATAGAACCATACTAGAAGTTGTGAATACTATGATCCATGATCAATATCTTCCTATGTGCTTATGGGCAGAAGCAACAATGGAAGTTGTATATGTGCAAAACTGATTATCTGATAGTTCACTTGGGCTCAAGACACCGGAAGAGATGTTCACCGGAAAGAAGCCATAGGTAAGCCATCTCAAAATATTTGGTTGTCCATTGTTTATTCATATACCTAAAGAAAAGAGAAACAAGTTGGACCCTTCAAGAAAGAAGGGAATATTTGTGGGATACTGTGAGGTCTCCAAGGCCTTCAGAATCTATATACCAGGTCAACATCACATTGATATCAGCAGGGATGTGACCTTTGATGAATATGCAGCGCTCAAGAAATCTAAAATATGCCAGCTTGAAGAAGTATATGAAGAGGAACCCGTAATCCCTAGTACTGCAATGAGGGAGGTTCCCAGAGCTGCAGAACCAGTGAGGGAAATCATAACTTCCCCTGATGAGGAACTTCTAGAAGACCATGATATAGTAGAAGTGCAAGAACCTCCTCAGATGACGATCCTCCATAAAAGAAATCCATCTTGGGCTAGAGAGATTATTCAATATGGAGATAAGTACGGTGTTCCCCAAGGAACTACGAGACAGGTGAAAAGACCAAATCTATTCTCCAGTTATACGGCTTTGATGTGTGATCTCCTAAAAGAGGAGCCTACATGCTTTGAAGAATCCATTCAGAGGAAAGAATGGGCAGATGCCATGACAGAGGAATACCAATCCATAATAAAGAACGAAGTATGGGAAATAGTTCCCAGACTGAAGAATAAAGATGTGGTATCCTCCAAATGGATCTTCAAAATAAAACATGATGTTGATGGAAGTATTGAGAAGTATAAGGCAAGACTTGTCCCAGAAGGAAGGCATTGACTATGAAGAGACATTCGCTCATGTGGCCAGATACACTTCGATCGGAAACATCATAGCTCTTTCAACTAAGATGAAGTGGAAGCTGCACCATATGGATGTGAAGACAACTTTCCTAAACGGTGTCATCGAAGAGGAAGTGTATATACAACAACGTTAAGGATTTGAGGTTGAAGACAGGAAGTCTCATGTCTGCATATTGAATAAAGTCTTATACGTATTGAAGCAAGCTCCTAGAGCTTGGTATGGCCGTATAGACAGTTTCTTGACGAGCTTAGGCTTTACCAAGAGTAAAGAAGACTCTAACCTCTACTTCAAAATCATGAACAATGATCCAGTAATCTTACTGCTATATGTAGATGCCTTATTCTTAACTGGAGAAGAAAATCTCATCAATGAATGTAAAAAGAGACTTGCCTCGAAATTTGAAATGAAATACCTTGGCCTAATGCATTATTTCTTAGGTCTTGAGGTATGGCAGATTCCTAAGAGGATCTTCCTTAACCAAGGGAAGTATACGGTCGAAATCTTGAAGAGATTCGACATGTTGGAATGAAAGCCCATGAATACACCCATGGAAGTGAAGTTGAAGTTGTTGGTCGATACTTCATCAAAGTTGATTGATGCCACACTGTACAGACAGATTATTGGATCGTTGATGTACCTGACGAACACTAGACCAGACATTTGTTTTTCCATGAACACCTTGATTCAGTTTCTGGTAGAACCCATACATGTTCACCTAGTGGCCGAAAAACATGTGATGAGGTACCTTAAAGGTACAATAGATTATGATCTCAGCTATGATGGAGATCATGATTTCACATTGAGTGGATATACTAATGCAGATTGGTCAGGAATTGTTTCTGATAGGAAAAGTACTTCAAGATGTTTTTTTAGTTTGGGATCAACTATGCTCTCGTGGCAGAGTAGGAAGCAATCTAGTATTTCTCTCAGCACATCGGAAGCAGAATACATTGTTGCATGTTCTGCCAACTGTGAAGCTATATGGCTTAGAAATTTTGAGACCGGCCTATTTGAAATAAAGATGAGAGTAACCTTAATTCTATGTGACAACCAGATCTTCATAAAGATGACAGAGAATCATGTATTCCATGACAGGTCGAAGCACATAGAGATTCGTTATCATTATATCTGTGACATGGTGCAGAGAGGAGCCTTAAAGATCCATTACATTAGCACGGACGAACAGATTGTTGACGTGTTGACCAAGCCACTATCTCGCATAAAGTTTGAGTACTTTCAATATAAGCTTGGTATAGTCCGAAAGGACCCTCCTCGAAAGGGGGAGTAGATGTTGTGATGAGACATCTCTTGCTTCCAACCTGATGGTTGTGATGTAAAGCAAGATGATGTGATATAACTAGTACTGTGCTTCCGGCTGGATAGTTGTGACATAAAGTCAGTCTAGTATCCTGCTTTCGACCTAATGGTTATGATGTAAAGCAGGATGAGTACCTTGCTTCTGACCTGATGGTTGTGACATAAATCAAGATGATGTGTGACTAGTACTATGCTTTCGACTGTATAGCTGCGAGATAAAGCAAGTCTAGTTCCCTGCTTCCGACCTGATGGTTTTGACGTAAAGAAGGATGTGTACCTTGCTTCCGACCTGATGGTTGTGATGTAAAGCAAGATGATATGATGAGACTAGCACTGAGCTTCCAGCTGGATAGATGTGATGTAAAGTGAGTCTAGTATTCTTCTTCCGACCTAATGGTTGTGACGTAAAGTAGGACGAGTATCTTGCTTCTAGCTTGAGTGTTGTGATGTAAAACAAGATGATGAGATGAGACTAGTACTGTGCTTCCAACTTGATAGTTGTGACGTAAAGCCAGTCTAGTATCTTGCTTCCAGCCTGAGTGTTGTGACGTAAAGCAAGACATTGAGATGAGACAAGTACTGAGCTTCCATATTGACACCTGTGACATAAAGCCAGTCTTGTATTATGATGAGCCAGCCTTGTGCTATGATGATGATGATGTATCAGTTTTTATACTAATACATATTGATGCAGATGATGATGGCATTCCTTTGAGAATGACGATGCTTCCGATGAAGAAAACTTTCGATGATTTATAGATACACCAGTCAGTGTTCCAAGATGATATTGATGATGTTGTCCTCTCGCCCACTTGATGTTGTTGATGATGTTTTCCTCTCTATCTCTCGCATGATGTTGTTGAAGAATACCCTTCTTGTTAAGGGGGGGTGTTGAAATAATGTAATTGCAAAATGTATTCTTATTATTATTTGATATATTATTCATTGGATCAATCCCCATTGTAGATTGATCATGTCGTCTATTGTAATAGGACCAAATCCCCTTTTGCGGATTGGTCAAATGATAATTATAATAGGTAGAATAAGAAGTCGGCCCTAGCAAATATTAAAGAGGCCCCAAAATATATTAAAGGTGGTTATAACCACCCAATTGGAGAAGTCGGCCCTGCCAGTGAAGAGACACTTCACACATGCCAGTCTAATATAAATAAGGAAGCTAGCACCTCACTTAGACACACAACACACTTGCTCATTTTGAGAGACAAGTTTTGGATCTGTTGTTAAAGAAGGAGGAGAGAGAGTGGAGCATATCTGGGAGAGGATCTTCTACATTAGTTTAAGAGATCTCTTGGCATTGTATTGGCTATCTATATTAAGGAAGTTTTGTTGGGTTTTCTTCGCCTAGAGGGTTTCCAGGATAAATGTTGTGTCTCTTGTGATTGTGTATTTCTCAGTGATCTTGGATTATGCTATTGTTATCTAATGAAACGCAAAGAACTATAATAATGTCTTAAATATTAACACCCAGAACCTCACGCAGTACACACAGCTTAATGTAATGAAGATCCCGCACTTCGATAGACACCAGGAAGTCAATGCATGCGTCAAGTTGTTTCTATCCTGCTACCACGGAGGATACTTATGGTTAGATTGTTGCATCACTGTGGATCCGACCTTGATCAATTGAATCACAGGACTTAGTATGCAGGGCCCCGACCCACAGGATTTTTATCCTGGAAAGACCGCAAATCGTGCTCTCACTCAGTGAATAAAAGAAACTTATGGCGATGTCGAGAAAGGCACGCGAGGCTATAAGGTATCCTCTATCAAGAGTGGTGCAGTGTGCCTTTTCTGTCAGTTGATCGCGGGAAAGCTAGTTCGCAAAAATAGACCAACACAAGTGATTGGATTCATAGTTGACCTCGCAAGGAAGTTCGTCGAGGTACTACAAATGAACTGGGCACAGTACCTGGTCAAGAAGCTAGAGATTGAATGCAGAGAAGCGCAATACCAAGGGTATGAGTTCCACTTTAGTTGGTTGCTCATACTAATCGCTTTCATCACATGGGAGCTACCAGAAGGTACCAATTTTCTGGAGATCGAACCCTTCGAACCACTGGCCATGAAGTTTTGTATGTTGTGTTACTCTAGCAAGATGAACAAGCAATGGCAGTCCAATTTCATCTTCCATGCCTATTACAACCAATTGAAGAATGCAATCCAGTCTACACCGCACCTCACCCTGAACACACTTCATAGGTTTAGACCTTTGATACAATTCAGCATGGACCACCACTTCACCTATATCACAGTGTGTGTTGATGAGCATAAACAACAGCTTCAGTTGTACTACAAGTTGACAGAAGAAGACTTGGAGCAGATTACCAAGGAATGGTCGATGGACCTCCTTGTTGCAGCAGACCCCGCAAAGATGTCCGATGTAGATAGCCCTAAAGCTATGTTGGATACACATGGACCGAGCAAGACTAATAAGGATGACAAAGTTATAGAATTCCATAGCACATCCACGAAGACTACTTTGATCTCACCTGCCCAGGGAGGTGATGGTGAAGAACTAGGGGGCACAGAAGTTGAACAAAACAAAGGCAAGGTTACTCCGCCTGGAGAGGAGGAGGATCCCTCCAAGAAAAGGAATATTACCCCACCAAGTCCATCATCCCGAAAGAAATCTAAGGCCACCCGGACTATGTTTAAGACCACCCTCACACCAGACGACTTCGACTTCTTAATCGATGCGTTGAATGATAGTTCACTAGAGATCGCAGAAAAGCAAGAAGCGAAGCAGGAGGAGGTATTCATCCGAATCAAGGGTGAACTTCAAGAAGTGCAGCAGGCACTCTAGTCCAGCCAAGCAGTTTCTACGGTTCCCTTGACAACTGAAACAATAGGAACAGGTGATGATCCCACTCAATTACACCAAATCACCGATAAAGTCGAAGCTCTCCTTCGACGAGCTCAAGAAGACACAGCGCAAGCCACCCAGGCTTTCACACAAGTACAGAGCGCACTTATAGAACAACAGAGTAGGGAAGAACATGAAAATATTTCCCTGGAAGCGAAGTGGGAGGAAGAAAAAGAACAGTTACAACAAAGCAAGGACCAGTTGCTAGCAAAGCAACTTGAAGTACAGGAAAGGGTTCACAAAGCACTTCGCTCTGTGACAGTCATAGAATTAAATATTGAAGAACGTGTCCCACAACAAGTGGCACAACTGGAAGAAGTAATCCAGCAACTTCAGCAGGGCATCGCAGATCTGGAACTTCGTACCATGCCCGAGACTCCTCAAGAAGTAAGAGACCTAAGGGAGGCAACTGCCCAGAGCGCAGTTGGCCGATTAAAAACCTTTGCCTTGGAATACAAGCAGTTGAGCATCAGAAGCACCCAGACTTATGAGAACCTTGCAGATAATCCTAAGTTTCAGGCATTAGAGGCATATCTCCAAAAAGAAAAGCAACACGCAGATATCCTACAGGCGCAGCTGAAGGCCTTGACCCCAGTCAAACATATGAAGAGATTTCCAAAACAATGCATCGCCCAACAACAGGTACACACGCTGCAAAGTAAAGTGATGGATGTCTCCCAACGACTTTAGCCAATCCAAGAAAAGGCATACCAACTGTTCATTGAAATTGAAATCCAAGGAGCTAAGCTTGAATAGGTTGTCATCACTGCAGAACAACGCCTAGAAGGGCCAGTCAAAGACGCAGTGATCCAGGAGTTCAATGAGAAAGAGGTTATTGCACTACAGCAGGTCGAAGTAGCTTGAGCCAAGCTCGAGGCATTCAAGGTGGAATTGATCAGACCAGAGTGACTTGGGATGAGTCACAAGTGAGTGTTGGGGGCCTCTTGGCCCTTGACCAAGCTTTGAGGAACACTTGGTAATATTTGACCGTTTTGGACTTCAACACCATGTCAAAGATGGAGCACCAGGGGAAGCAAATATCACGGGATCTCGGTCCACTTTGGGCCTCTTTTAGGGTTTTGGGTTAATGTAATGGGTATGGAATGTCGACCCATGGGTTTACCCATGTTTAGGCCTATTTTGTAAAGTATAAATAAGTAGCTAGGCAATGTAAGAGAGACGAATAAGATAAGTGCTAGTAAAGGATTTGTGTATACTGTGTTACTGACTTGCAGAGCTGAGTGCAAGTGTTGTAAGTGCTGAGTGCACGGATTGTAAGAAGGATCTATGCTAGATTCTACTCGGAGAAGGAGGATCTGGAGAGGTGCACGTAGATCTCCTGTCCTATGCGGAGTTTAATTTTAAGCTATGTGCTATAATTAGATTGACCAAACCTAATAAAGAAGAAGAAGACTTTGTGGACGTAGCCCCAGGGTGGGGGTGAACCATGGTAAACCTGTGTGTTGTGCTTGGTGCCTCGATCTAATGTGTTTGTCTCTTTCCATGTGTTGTGCTTTGATATGATTATGCTATGTGCTTCGCTATGATATACTTAGATAGATCTATTTTTATTTGTGCTTCTTAGATGTATGGATGTAGATCTGACATATATGAAAGTGTTGAGTGCTAGACCTATTTTGATGTTGTTAAGTGCTAACTTAACCTAGATATAAGTGAATGTTGCGGTGCTCTGTGCCATCTACGGAGTGCCATGAGGGTTAAATACTGATGAATGATCTATGCTAAAGTGTTTCTAAGTGTTAGAAACACATATCTGTGTCCCAGCTAAGGTTGTAGACACCTGAGTCCTGCAACCACCCCTGCCTCTACCTCGGGTGAGACTTCATCTGCTTCGCAGGTGTTGTCGAAAGGGCCGGTAGTTAGGGTTTTTTTGGTGTGTTGTTGAAGCGTTGAACCCCGGGTCTACCCCTGTGCCAACAATGACATGTTGCTAATTGGAAACAACATGGATGTTATAAAGGAGGTGAATAAGAATTTATCCTCCAATTTAGACATGAAGGATCTTGGTCCAGCGAGCTTCATTTTGGGAATGGAGATTAAGAGAGATAAAGAAACTAGAAATCTTTGGTTGAACCAGAAAAAGTGTATTGAAACAATCTTGAAACGTTTCAACATGTGGGATTGTAAACCTGTGAAGGTCTCAATTCATGTGGGAGAAAGGCTAACTATTGAATAGTGTCCAAGGATAGAGAAGGAAATAGAGGACATGGCACATGTTCCCCATGCAAGTAATGTTGGTAGTCTAATGTATGTGATGGTATTCACTCGACCATACATTTCCCAAGCAGTGGGAGTATTGAGCATATACATGTTGACACCTAGGAAGGAGAATTGGATTGTTTTCAAGAGAGTATTCAGGTATTTGTGTGGCACAAAATATTATGTTATATGCTACCAAGGAAAAACAAGAGGTGATAGTGAATTAAATGTACATGGATTTGTCGATGTCAACTGGACTGGAGATCTGGATCGACATAGGTCAACCAATGGATATGTTTTCAAAACTTTTGGTGGAGCAATTAGTTGGATGAATAAGAAACATGCATGTGTATCCCTGTCAACAACAGAAATTAAATGCATGACACCCACTCATGGAAGAAAAGAAGAAGTATGGTTGCAAAGGTTGTTTCTAGGAATCGATTTTGAGTAGAGAGCTATCAAGATAAGTTGTGATAGTCAAAGTGCAATATTTATAGCAAAGAACCCAACTTATCAATATAAGACAAAGCACATTGATGTACAATACCATTTCATGAGAGACATGGTTGAAAGAAACAAGGTGATACTCGAGAAAGTAGACACGTTTGAAAACATAGCAGACTCTTTGACCAAGTACGTGAGTGTTATGAATTTCTCTTGATGTAGAGAGGCAATGGGAATTGTGGCCCTAGGTCTGTGAACGAGAGTTCAGAGGTCTATGAGTTTCAGCAAAGAAAACAACAAGTGGGAGAATGTTCGGTTTTTATATTCTTTGCAGTGAAAGTCTAGTCAAGGTGGATCCCCTGATAGTCGAAGTCAAAGTTCGAGGTGGTTTGACCAGGTAAAGACGAAGTCGAAGGTCGAGGTGGTTCGACCAGATAAAGACGAAGTCTAAGGAATCAACAGCAAGTCAAAGTTCGAGGTGGTTCAATCAGGTAAATACAAAGTCGAAGACATCGACAGTGAGTTTAAGGTCGAGGTGGCTCAATCAGGTAAATTTGAATAGGTCAACCGACAAGAGGTCGACAGGCGGGTGTGTGGCAGTTAACTGAAGACCAAATGAAGGCCAACTAGTAGTCAACTGGTAATCCAACTTGGTAGTCGATTGTAGTAGAATCTCGAGTTTCATGTGATTTGTAGCCAATGATATGCATGGATCTATAATCGCTTTTGGGCTCCTTTTCTTTAGGTTTTTCCCTACTATAAAGCCTATAAATAAGGTAGATGAAATCGTAGAGGTTGGTTTTCATGTAGATGTAATTTGAATTGGCTATAGGGTTATTCTTGTGTAAGAAATAGGTTATGATGTCGATTATGTCTTAGGTGTGGACCAAGGCTAGACATGTAACCTTTTATTCTAAATGAACAAGATAACAAGAGAGAAGAACGCTCAAGGAATGTTGGTTTTCCTGGTTTGGGTTTCCAGGGTAAAATCTTTGTGTACTATGTGTTTATTTCCTAACAAGGAGAGATTTGGAGGAGTTGTTGCAACATCAAATTTGATTGTAAGTGCTTCATTATTGCTTTCCATTAATATATAACTTGGCCTATTCCCTTCATGTTTTGTGTCACTTGTTACATGAATCTTTATTGTTGTTAAATTCATCATAGATTTATCTATTCTCACCAAACAATATCGTGTAGAAGAAGGAGATGTATCTTGTTCCTTGCAGGTTGTTTCTTGTGTCTAAGACCTTGGTCAACAAGGTCAAAGGCTAGAGAAACAAAGACAACCATCGTAAAAAGGTATGCCATCCATCTATTTCCTCTTACTCTAATTGTTGATATAGGTCTAAAGCGAAAGTATTTACCGTTTGTTTTTCTTCTGTGTTGGATCAAATAAGGGGTCTTGATCCAAGGGGGTTTCACCTTTTCACAGGGGAAATTTTATCATAACAGAATATTGGCAACTCCACCAGGGAGAGATTTTATTAGTATTTCCTTGGTTTCTTATATCCTTTTGAATCATGATTGTTATTTGATCTTGTTTAATTAGATGAATTTTTATTTCTTCCCTTCCCCCATCATGATTGGTAAGTTCACTGAGTCAAACACCTTATTCCATTTGAATCTGGGCAAAATTTTGTGCTTTCTCAGTTATTATCAGGCTTCAACACTCCCCTATAGTGGCTTATAGAGGGTTGAACACCTAAGTAAACACTCTTTGTTAGTATTTTGGGAAGCGTCGACCTCTGTTCAATGCCCTAGTTGCCTTATTACAGGAGCATTGATCTCCTTTTTGGGTCAATTTTAAGCTCATTTTGCCTCTTTTTTCTTGGATTCTTGATTCATTGTTTCTCCTCAGAGTCTTTTATGACTAGTTATGACTTTTTTTAATTGAAAGAATTGTGATTATCATCCTTTATTGCCTCTTTTGAGTTTGAAAATCCTTCAAATTTGTGGAATGAGCATGACTACCTCGGGCTAACCTGATCATTTGGTCAAAGTCTGTCTTACCAGCAGTTTGATCCTCATCACAACGGTTCTCAAAAAATATTTATCTTTATTTCAAAACATTCTAAGTGTCTCACTTGATTGATTTTGAAGTCTTCTTCATTAATTTGGGATTGCAAGGGTTGTTTCTAGCATTGTTTTTGAGCTTCTTATTGTCTTGTTTGGAAAGATTTTGACCCTTTGAATATTAGAATCTCTATAGCCTTATTGCAACTTGGAACTTATATTTGATTATTGCTACTCATTTTTTAGGTTTTCAAAAAGTGATTTCCCTTCTCATTTTATATATTTGGGTTCTTGTTTGAACTTGTGTTGGAGGCATTCTTGCATTTGCATTTTTTGAGTTCTTGTTAACATTTTGAGTGCACATTTTGTTTGGATGTTTTTTTCTTCGTGTTCCTTTGTATTAACATTAAATTCTTTAATTTCAAATGAAATTAAGGAAGCAGAAAGGACTTCCATTTGATTTCATTTCATTGCATTTAAAAAAAAAACAATAATTCTTGCATTCTAGTTAGTGGGTGGAGCATTTTTGAGCTTACATTTTTTTTAAATTTCACCCTCATGGTCGGGGGGGGGGTTCAGGAATCATGTATCCTACAGTTTATTTGACTCATATACCAAAAACCTTTTTCAATCAAAGAGTATTTCATGTTTCTTGAATTGAATTTTACACTTGTTTCTTTGCTTGAAACCTCTTGCTCCTTTCTATGGATAGGCTTCATCAAAACTAAATATTGCATTCCATTCATATTTTATTTTGAAATCTTATTGGAGTCAAAGTGATCATAATTTTCACTTCCATTTACCCTTTCGAGCAACAACAACTGTTACAGAATAATTCCCCTGTGGACAAGTGAATTTCCCCTTGGAGTATATACCCCTCTACCAAAACAGAAAACTACCTTTGGACACTACCATTCTTATAGATTAATTATGCCCATTAAAAGAGAGAGAAGGAGGGATAATATTATGTACCTCACTTTTGAATTTTTTCCACACTACTCTAATCCGCGAGTTCCGAACAGTACCTAGAGACAAACAACTATCTCCTACTCTAATGGATTAGACAAAATCGATCTATCTATGAAGATTAAAACAAGCATAGACAAGTACATGTAAACACATACTAGAAGGAAATAAGCCAAGTATATTGATGATAACTTTAAAGAGACACTTACAATACTTATATGGTGTTGCAACATCCTCTCCAAGTCCTCCTCATCCAACCCATTGCTCAAAAAATCCACAATCAAAATACAATGCTTGTTGATTATTTTTATCTTTTGTTCAACATGAGAATGCCTCCATTTATAGGATTTGAGAGGGTCAACCACCTTGGTTATATTTGGGATTAGTTGAGGATATGTCTCCAATAGTTGTGATGTCTCCCTTAGATGCATCTTGAGGGTTATATTTGAGCCAAACCAACTAGATCCATCCATAGCTGTCTTTAGAGAAAAAAGGGATTTCTTCCAAGATTTTCTCAACCAATTCAGTGCTCCATTAAAATGGGCAAAAGAGTGCTACAAATATCCCTTCTAGATAGAAAAATAGTGTTATTTCTCCCTGTATATGAGTAGGGGAGCGTTGATCTTCCAAAATTTTCCAAGATGACCAATTCTCATAGAAAAACACTTTGTTCTGATTGTCAAATGATGGGGCTTCTTCTTCTAACATGTTTTAGGGGTTGTGTCAAGTGTTTTCATGGTGTCGTTCATGATGTGACACTTACGTGACGATAATTTGACACTTGAGACACTTGCAACAAAAAGTGTGACACTTATGACACTTTCGACAATGAGAATGTAACATTATGAAAGTGACGAATTTTGATGTGTAACAAATTCCCCCCCAAAGAGTGAAGTCAGAGAATGAAATTTGATGGCTGAAAAACTTTGTAGATTCTTCAAAGAAACGGTATGGAGTCGGGGAAACTAGTAGAATTTTTATACAACCATCAAATAATGTTAATATGTGTTCCATTCTTGAGGCATGAATACCTATGCTCAGTCTATAAATTACTCAAAGTATGGTCACCATTAAATACACTACGGATCCATGATGATATTGACTAAGGGTATGGCCACTAGAGATACAATGTGGATCCATACTTCTATGACATGAACTTATCGTTGCCATGCAAAATACACAGTGGAGCTATGAGATGATAAAACATAGCCACGAACCAATACAATGTGATAGCATAAGTATCAGCATGCTCAAATAACTTCCTTTGTAGCCTGGGAAAATAATATATCAAAGTGAATGCTCAACCCAGGGTATTTGTCCCAATCCCGATGTGGTACGTATTTGTTGGCCCTCGACCAAGTTTTGGAGAACCTTGGTCCTGTTTGAACATTTTTGGGACTGCGACAGGTTGTTCAAAGACGAAGCGCCCAGGCGAAGCAGAGATTGTGGGATCTCACCCCTTTTTATGGGATTTTTGGGTTTAGGTTTATGTAACGGGTATGGGATGTTGGCCCATGGGTCTAACCCATGTTTAGGCCCCTTTTGTAATGTATAAATAAGTATCTAGGTGATGTAAGAAGGAGTCAGTTGTAAGCCAGTGCGCTAAGTGAAAATAGTTGTGAATGCTTTGTGCATACTGTGTGTTGAGAACTTGCAAAGCTAAGTGCAAGTGATTGTAAGAAGGCTCTGTGTTGTGCCAAGCTCGAGGAAGGAGGATCTAGTGAGATGCGCACATATCTCCTATCCTATGAGGATTTGGTTTTGTGGCTCTGTGCAAGTAAGAAGATTGAAAGAAGATAATAAAGAAGACAAAGAGTTGGTGGACATATCCCCACGCTGGGGGTGAACCACGTATATCATGTGTTGTGATTTCTCTGTGTGATTGATGTAATTTATGATTAGTGTTGTAATATTTACGTATGTAGATACATCTTATGGAGTAGCTTAGTGCTTAGTGATATGAATGAATGATAGATTTGATCTATTTCTATGTGCTAATTTCTTGGATGTGTTAGATCTTGTTGAATACTGCGATATTATGTAATTCAGGTTTTACCTATGATGTAAATAAAGAGTTAAAGACTAATGAAAATTAACTGCTAAGTGCTCTGTTAAGTATTGTGATCACATATCTGTGTCTCAGATAGGTTGCAGACACTTGATTCCTGCAACCCCCTGGCCTCTACCTCGGATGAGACTTCATTTTCTTCGCAGGTGTTGCCGAAAGGGTCGGTAGTTAGGGTTTTGTTGGTGCGTTGTTGAAGCATTGAACCCTGGGTCTGCCCCTTGTGCCAACAAATGGTTCCGTTGTCGAGACCTGAAACTGTGATTATTGGGAACTGAAGAAAAGAGAGAGCTCTGTGCGTAGATCTATTGTTGTAGTGTGCAATACTCTACTTGACTTGTGAAGCTCTGTGCGAAGAAGAGAAGTTTGATCTGAAGAAAAAAGGTAATATCTTAAAATCTTTGTGCTATGGTTAAGGTAAGATAAGTGGAAATTTTTGCTTCGAAAGTATGAATCTAGGTATGTTTGATAGATTTTGTCCTAGTCTGAAAACTAGGGAACATCTCGAAGAAACAAGATTTGATATGAATAGATCTGAAAGAAATAGCGAAAGATATGGTATTCCTATGCATAGAAAGAATTTTTTGACTAATAAATGGATGCAGGATCCTAGAAAGATTTTTTTGCAGGTCCATCACTGTGATCCCAGTGCGTAGTATAGGAAAGGTTGGGGATGATTTAAAAGAAAGAGAGGATTGACTCTTTTTTATAGTTGCAGAAGACTGGGACATCTTGATAAGGAATGCTCTGACAGAGGTCCTATTTGCCTTTGTTGTAAGGCTACTGGAAATGAAGTTTTGGATTGCCCTAGAATTATTACTAAAGTTGAGAAGATGAACATGAAACAAGAAAACCATGAAGAAGGTCAAGAAACTAAGGATATACTAAAGAACTAGAAAGAATCTGAGGCTATATTACTGCAGATGAAAGAAACATTGAATGATCACAGAGAAATTAGTTTATCAGATATCTTAAAAGAGAAGCAGTGCATAGAAACAAGAATATGAGAATTCGGCATAGACTGTGTATTGGACATAGAAACACGGGTGAACATCATGACAAAAAGTACTTGGGAAATATTAGGAAAGCCTGCTATGATTCCTTCATTGGGAGGAATAGGATTTTTTAAAGGAAAGATGATAACCCTATGTGGAATACTTGCTCATGTACCTATGGTTGCTCATGGAGCATCGACAAAAGAAGAATTCAAGGTCACTAAGTTTTTTTAGAATAATGCTCCTTTTGCACTTTTGTTAGGAAAGACTTGGATCAAGAGAGATCGGATCCGAAGGAAAGAAGAAGAGGTATCCATAGAGCAGAAAAAGCAAGAATTAAGGGATTTCATGCCTAGGAAAATAGCGAGACTAATACAAGAACAAGAGCACAATTCAAATTGACTGAGGGCCAGAGACCTGGCTGTTGAAGTTGAAAGAATGCAAGAAGGCTTAAAGAACCTATCCCTGCAGGAGAGTAGAGAACCTACTCCAGAAATAGTAAGAGAAGAAGTATCATCCTCGAACCTTGTGAAATATCCTCAACAGTGCAAAGTTACTATGATACCATAAGATAAGAACAAGAATGGAAAGAGGAATCCAGAGACACAGATCACAGGGAAGAAAGAAAGAAAGCTCAGTAAGAAGAAAGAAAATGTAGAAAAAATGTAGGAGGTTCCAAAGAGGACCTCGCAGAAGGAAGGTTTGCAGAACTTGAACCTCGTCGGAATAGCAGAACACCGCAGACTGGCACTTCATCAGGGCAAAGCAATATGACCGTTGGAGGTGTCCTTATTGTTAGAACAATGCTCCAAAATGGATAGAAACACGGTTATTGTCGAAACATTCACCATTGGACCGTTGGGACTATGCCATAATGGATGGAATTGTATTGATTGAGGCATTCCTACCCGTTGGAGGAGTCTGTTACGATGTTATCTATTTAACCTGTCGAATGTCTTACCGTGGACACTTTTGCAGATTGTGATTATCCGAACCCACAGAGAACTAATTGATTTCGCACAGTGCTTATTGAGACCTCGCCACCTGTTCTTCTTACCTTGAGTGATTGTCCACCTACCTGAGATATCTGATCTCGAGCGTGTATGTTGGGTGACCTTAGTGTAGTAGAGAAATATGTCGAAGAGATCCTAATAGACCACATGGTTGAGAAGGTCTTGTCTATAGGAGTACATACCTCGTCGATGAAAGGAGTGAAAGCATCCCCATCAACTGGATGTCGATCTGGGCCATCCAAAAATGCGACAGAGAAATAGAGAAAGCATCGCTACGACTTGGAAAATGCAAATCTCTTCCCATCGGTCCTGCCCAATTATATCCCGCCTTTGGCTAGCGCGGTTAGTCGTGACAGTGTTCTGAGGGATTTCGACTATACACTAATCACTGCGTACCTCCTGAAGGGGATATGCGTAGTTGGACCATAGTTAAGACAAATTTTGACATTGAAGATCAGTGACTTTAACTTAGGAGACCGCAATAACTATGGAATGCTCGCACCACACAAGTACTTGACCAAGACAATGGGGAAGGAGTTGAAGATAATCCCCCAGTCGTGGACCATGGACATCGCAATATAAAAAATCCTTAATGTGATGAATATACCACACTTCGGCAGACATCAGGAGGTTAAAGCATGCATTAAACTCCTCTTGTTGTGCTTCCATGGCGGTTACCTATGGTTGGATCGTTGCATCACTGTAGATCCGATGTTGATCCACCGGATCACTGGATTGAGCATGCAAGGACCGGACCCTCGGGATATTTACCCATGGAAGGTTGCAGATCGTTCCCTGGCACAGCGAATAAAAGACACCTATGGCGATGTAGAGAAAGGGAAGTGGGGCTACAAGGTAGCCTCCATCCAAAATGGCACAGTGCGCCTAGATTTCCAGTTGATCGTTAGTAAGATCATCAGGAAGAACATACCAACGCAGGTCATGGGGTTCGTCGTCAACCTCGCAGGAAAGTGCGTTGAAGGGTTGCAGATGAACTGGGTGAGCTACCTCGTCAACCAGTTGGAGTAGGATTGTCGAGAAGCATAGGACTAGGCCTATGAGTTTCACTTCAGTTGGTTTTTGATCCTCGTTGCCTTTGTTGCTTGGGATATGCCAGCAAGATCAACCTTCCCAGAAGTCAAATCGTCTGAACCACTGGCTACGAGGTTCACTACCCTTTGGTATTCGAGCGACATGGCCAAGCAATGGCAGTCCAATGCGGTGTTCCACACCTACTACTTGCAGCTGAAGAGAGTCATTGAGTCCTTCCCTCGCATGACGTCGGATACACTTCATAGGTTCAGGCCAATAGTGAATTTCCACGCAGATGATCATTTCATTTACATCACTGCGGGCAGAGATGAACACAAGAAAGAGCTCCAGTCCTATTACAAACTCACTGAGGAATATATGGAGGAAATAACCAAGGAATGGCCTGCATAATTCCTTGTACCATTCGAACAGACATAACTCTCTAACCCCGACCTCATTGGAAGTCTTGTAGTCAATCGAGAAGAGAATGATGGACCCAGTAGCAGTAAGAAGAAAAAGAAGGAAGAGGTCCAAGAAATAAATAGTGCATCGGAGGAAACTGCATCAAAGTCACCTATAGGATGAGGAGATGAAAAAGTAGACCAAAAAGAGGATGAAGGGGAAGAAGACTAGCAGAAACAGGGTGAAGTGACACCGCCTAAAGATCCTCTTACAGAGTCTGAGATGTCGAAGAAAAGAAAGGTTTCCCCAAATAAACCCTTAGCACGGAAGAAGTCACTAGCCAATAAACCTCCATTACAGACTGTGCTCACGGTGGATGCTATTGACCTCATCATCGTCATTGTATTAGATACCTCAGAGGACATTTTGCAGTGAAGCGAAGCCAAACAAGAGACAATGTTCAACAGGATTGAGGTAGAGATCAAATGGGTACAGCAGGCTCTTTATTCGAGCCATGCAGTGTCTACTGCAGCGTTGTCATTAGGGGGCATAGAAGTAGGAGATGAGCCTACCCAACTACGCAGATTAGTAGATTTGACAGAGGCTTGTCTTCGTAGGGTCTAGGAGGAAAGGAGCAGGCCAAAGAGGCATTAAAGAAAGCAAAGGAGGAAGCACTAGAGAAACGTCAGATTTCACAGCAAGAGAAAGATGATCTCCAGGTGAAGTTCGCAGAGGATAAATCACAGATCCAGAAGGAAAAAGAACAACTGCTCGTAGAGCATATTGGAGTTAAAGAAGCAATCACTAGATCACTTCACTATGTGTCGGGCCTGGCACAGATGGAAGAGGAAACGGTCGAGAGCCAAGTGGGGAAGCTCGCTAAATCCATTCAGCAGCTCCAACCAAGAGTAGTAGAACTGGAATTGCAAGAAGTTTCAAGCACTCCACAGGAAGTGCAAGATAAGAGGGAAGAAACTGCTCAGAGCGCAGTCGAAAGAATCAAGGCATTGGCCTTAGAATGAAATCAATTGAGAAATCGAAGTGTTCAGACTTATGAGCGCCTTGCAGAGGATACAGAACAAAGGACATTGGAGTCACAGCTCCAAGAATCAAAGAAACAAGAAGTGACTATGCAAGAACAGTTGAAGGTATTGTCATTGTTTGAGAAGATGAAAAGGTCACAAGAACAGTGCACAATTCAGAAGCAGGTTCATGTCATCCATAGTAAAGTCATGTAAGTGACCCAGAGACTCCACTCGATACAGGATGAAGCCTGCACACTTTTTGAGGAGATCGAGGGACAAGGTACATAGCTGGAACAAGTGGTCACCACAGTGGAACAACGCTTGCAAGGACCTGTCACTGAGACAGTCATTTAGGAATTCGTCGAGCAAGAGGCTCTGACAAAGCAGCAAGTCGAGGCAGCTCAAGGCCTTTGAAGTAGATTTTCCCAGATTAGAGTGACTGGGGATGAGTCACAGGTGAGTGTTGGGGGCCTGTTGGCCCTCGACCAAGTTTTGGAGAACCTTGGTCATATTTGACCATTTTGGGGACTACGACAGGCTGGTCAAATACAGAGCGCCCAGGCGAAGCGAAGATCACGGGATCTCGCCCCTTTTTGTGAACTTTTTGGGTTTAGGGTTTATGTAATGGGTATGGGATGTCGGCCCATGGGTCTTACCCATGTTTAGGCCCCTTTTGTAATGTATAAATAAGTAGCTAGGCGATGTAAGAAGGAGTCAGTTGTAAGCCAGTGAGCTAAGTGAAAATAGTTGTGAATGTTTTGTGCATACTGTGTGTTGATAACTTGCAGAGCTAAGTGCAAGTGATTGTAAGTGGTGTTCCTGATTTTATACTTAAGGCTTCGAAGTATAATGTCAAGGCATCCGAAAAATAAGAGAGTTTAAAATATGAAAAGAAAATCAATTTTTTAGGGAAAGAATTTAGGGTTGATTTCTGAGTTGTCTTTGCCTGGATTCCCAACGTTCTCGGACACTTATGTCATGTTCATTCACTTCCCATGAATGTTCAAGTTCAACCCGGGTGTTAGCAGTCTCTAAGATGGTATTAAGCAAGGTTAAAGCGATGTTGGTCTGATCTGCGAGACTGGGTTCAATATTAGGTTGTGTTGCAACAAGTATAGTCATGGAGTAAAGAAAGTTAAAAGATCTGTTGTTTTTATGTTTGCTTTTTCTATTTTCAATTATATGAGAAAAATTCCTGAAATTGAATTAATGGTATAACAATTTAGAGGTCGTTTTCCGTGTCTGAGTCAAATTTGAAAATAATGAATGTGATGAAATAAAAACAGAAAGTTGTTAAAACAAAGTGAGGCATCAATCATAGAAGAATCTCACTCTAATACAAAATAATAAAAATGGATGTGAAACCTTTAATGAAGCATAAAATGTGGCAATCTAACTAACTCTCAGGTCTTATGTTTGTTAATAGAAAACACAGAGGAAAATCTGTAAGCAATCAGATAACTAAATAAACATATAACCACAGTAGATGTTGTACTAAGTTGTGATTAGGAATTCATCAAAGACATACGAATAAAGATGTTGGAATATGAAAGAACAGAAGAACACATAACTCAGGATTGACGAAATATGGAGTATTTGGTTTGCAATTGTCTTAATT
>ML791044.1:185531-213075 GCA_009831015.1 Picea engelmannii
TGATATAGAAAGGGGCGAAGGTATCTCTCGCACCTTCAATATGTGGACCAAAAATTATATTAGGCTTATCATCTTCTAAATTTATAACGTCAGCCTGACTTTCATTGTCTGAAAAATTAATTATTTTAGCAATTTTCTTTTTGTATACTAGGGTTTTTGCCAATTCAACCAGAGGTATAGGGATTTTGATTTTATTAATTTCATTTTCTAGACTTAAATTTCTCGTCGTCTTATCAACTTATCTCGTTTGGATTTCTATCCCCTTCTTTTCTGGTTTATTGATTTTTAATGTTTTTATTTCAGCCACAGGAACCTCCTTTTTCCTTGTATTAATAACTGGTGTTTCTGCCAGCTTTCTCTTGGTAGACTGTGTATCAGTAATCTTGGTTTTAACAGTCTGTTTTTTAGCATCTTTCGAAGCCGCCTCATCTGTTTCCCCTCTCGGCAGAATTTTCTTTGGTGGGGCGGTCGTCGTATTCCTGTTTCTAGGAATTAAATTGTATTTTTGTTGGATTTCGGCCATTATATTATCGACAATTCCTTGATAAGCTGAATCCTCTGTAATATTTCTATTCTCGTCATTTTTAGACCTGTATTCTGTATTTAAGGATTTTTCATAATCTTGTCTCGTCAAATAAGGTTCTTGACAATCATCGCCAAGATTATTTATATCTTCTTATAACTCCTCAAAATTTTGCATGTCTTCTCGTCCTTTAAAATTTTCATTCTTAAATGGGACTTGAATCTTTTATTCTTCATTCTTAATTTGTCTTTGTTGTATTTGAGGGTTAGGATTCCTTCTAAAATCCTTTCTAGGGAACTGATCATTCTTTTATTGGTCTAATTCCATTCTCGATATTTTATTCGACAATTATTTCATTATTCTCGCCATGTCATCCATCTTATCTTCTGAAGACCTCCCATATCTAGAGGGTCCTACTTGTTCTCTATACCATCTAGTTTCTTTATTTCTTGTTTCAAATTTTGCTTTTAAATTTCCCAATGCCATCATGTTTGATTCGATTTCTACAGCTTCATCCTGCATTTTAGTGAGATCAATAGATCTCCTTTCTCTTAACAGTAGAGCGAAATCTGGATAAAAATCCCCAACAAAAGTTACTTTCGCTGCAGGTTGGGAAGGTTTAACCTCAGCTGGAATTTTATTATATAATTTATTGAATCTTTGGGTAAACTCAAGAACTAATTCTAAATTTTTCTTTCTCAAAGCTCCAAACTTGGTTAGATAATAAAGATGATCTCTCCTTTCTCCCCATTGTCTGATAAAAGCATTTTCCAACTCATCATATGATCCCATGGATCCTGTCGGTAGTCCTCCGAACCAGGTTCTCACCTAACCTTCGAAATTTGAACAAGAAGCCTCGAATAAACGTCTTCGTGCTCGAGGCCAAGGATATCAACAAATTGGTCAAAGAAATTGATGTGTTCAGTAGCAGCCAAATCCCCTTCCCCAGTAAATTTCAGTAGATTTTTCATATAATTTCCAGGTAGATCATGGAGAGGGACTGGGAGGACCAAAGGGGCATACCTAGCATCTACTTTGGCAAATATTCTAGGAGGTGGGGGTGGTACTTGACTGCCCCCTCCTCTCCCAACACCAACACCCCCGGCTGCAGCCATTGATAATTTAGAGGGTGAAACTTGGAGATTATAGAGAATAATTTTAAGGATGTGTGGTGAACTTTCGGTTACATCTGGATAAAGCGGAACAGTTTCATAGAACTGACCATCGAGAGACAAGAAATTTGAAAAATAGGGAATCGGAAAAATAGGACTAGTTTCTTCGGACTCACGGGATGTGTACACTGGAGAACCAACAGAAGTCGAATCAAGGTATACAGTATATTATTCTGAATTTTGAGAGGTTGTGGACTGAATTTTGGGAACTGATGAAACGTCAATTGAGTCGTGAAGTGAGATAGATATTTTACCTCTATTGGTAAAAGAGACAGTTGGAAAAGTTTCGGCTTTAAATTTGGGTAACACCAACTCAAGTTCTAGGGTTTTTATTCTATCGATGGATGTTTCTATGAAAAGAAGTTGGGTATTCGATTGTTCAAGTAGACCCTTATTATTTGACTATGTGTATTTGGGTTGACAAATCTTACTTGTTGGTGAAGCAGTCTGTTTAAGGTATCTTCTTGTTTTCAGAAATTTTTCAGAATCGGACACAGGCGAGGTCTGCTTATCGTCTGGATTATTTATGGTATTCTTTCGATTAAATGTTAATTTATTAATTTTGGAGTCACCAAGTGAAAGATAAAAATAGACTTATGAAGTTTTCAATCTTTGTTCACTATCAAAGAAAGAAGCTTACCAATGTTGTTTTTCCCAGGGAAAAATAACTTCATTTCTTTGTTCCCCAGCAGCGGCGCCAAAAATATGTTGTTCCTGAGTTTATACTTAAGGATTAAAACTATAATGTCAAGGCATCCGAAAAATAAAGAGAGTTTAAAATATGAAAATAAAATCAATTCTTTAGGGAAAGAAGCTATGGTTGATTTCTGAGTTGTCTTTGCCTGGCTTCCCAACGTTCTTGGACACTTATCTCATGTTCAATCACTTCCAATGAATGTTCAAGTTCAACCCAGGTGTTAGCAGTCTCTAAGATGGTATTAAACAAGGTTAAAGAAATGTTTGTCTGATCTACGAGACCGGGTTCAATATTAGGTTGTCTTGCAACAGGTACAGTCATGGAGAAAAGAAAGTTAAAAGATCTGTTGTTTTTTATGTTTTCTTTTTCTATTTTCAATTATATGAGAAAAATTCTTGAAATTGAATTAATGGTATAGCAATTCAAAGGTCGTTTTATGTGTCTGAGTCAAATTTGAAAATAATAAATGTGATGAAAGAAAAACATAAAGTTGTTAAAACAAAGTGAGGCATAAATCACAGAAGAATCTCACTCTGATAAAGAAGAAGAAAAATGGATGTGAAACCTTTAATGAAGCATAAAATGTGGCAATCTAACTAACTCTCAGGTCTTATGTTTTCTAATAGCAAACACAGAGGAAAATCTGTAAGCAATCAGATAACTAAATAAACATATAACCACAGTAGATGTTGTACTAATTTATGATTAGGCATTCATCAAAGTAATACGAATAAATATGTTGGAATATGAAAGAACAGAAGAACACATAACACGGGATTCATGAAATATGGAGTCTCTGGTTTACAATTGTCTTAATTATCGAAAAGGAGAGATTTCTTCATTTCCATCGGCCAGGAAAAATCCCTCTTTTAGTCTTTTGAAACTATATTTATACAAAAGTTTACCAACCCTAGACGGTTGAAATTTTCCTTACTCCTAGATATTAACGGTTACAAAATAAAAACTTAAATCGTTTCACTTGGTTCCTTTCTATCTCTCTCTCATACCGGCAGAACGGGCATGCATGTGTTACTTCATTATTTATTTGAAGTACTTCCTTCACCTGGCTCGAAACACTCGACGCACCTTCTTATAAACTGTACTAATCTTCTTGAAGGCTCTGTCACATCCTTTGCCTCAAAAATATACAGCTTTCTCTATCATTTCATCAACTTATCTTCAATCCTTTTATCTTCAAAATTTATTGACTGTAACTGTAAATTTGGCTTCACCATCCATCTATCCATTTGAGCGACATCAACCTGTTTTAACTGTGAAATTTCAATCTGAGCTTCATTTAAGCTTCCTTTGATGTCAAGTTGATGCTTTATAACATTGATTTGTCCTAGTAGTCTAGAACAATCATCCTTTCCAATGCCTAGTGATTTTTTATCTAGTAAATTGAAAGCCTCTTCACAATCCTCCTTTATTTCTTTGGCCAATCTTTTACTCTCAGCTATATTGGCCTCCCATGTCTTTAATATTATGTATCCTCTGATTTTCTCTTCAACAGTCAATCTAGGATTTTTGGGAGTTATGGATATTTCTTCCTTAGAAGATGACACGACTACTTTTTGGAAACTGACCTAGGCTACAGTAGCCTCTTTTTCTCTTAAGCCAATTTTATCTAATGATTGACCTATCTCCTGAAAATAATCTTGGATGATTCCTACCTTAGAAAACAAACTTTGTAGTGTTGTTTCCAGTTTATGTTGCACTTCCAGTACCTGAGCTTGAAACATTGTTATATTTACAACCTTGTTTTCAGTGGAACTTAATTTATCTTGCAGTTGCCTTACTAATTCTTCTTGCAGGATGACCTACCCTTGACTTGCTTGAGCAATCTTGTGTATCTCTTCAAGCTCAGATTTAAGTTTTTGAATCTCTTGTTTGTCTTTGGCTCTAGCCTGTTCGAGTCCTTTGCTGACCTCGCTTTTGATATTATTCTCTATATTCCTTATTTGATCTCACAACTGACTTATCATCTAATTTATCTGCCTCATTCTTACTTTCAGATTATCAACAAAGAATAAGTTGGTCATTGCAAAATCTCCCAAAGAGCCTATCACCTCTGTAGCAAAATCGTCATCTTCCAAATTTTTCCAATCTAATAATACTTTGTGCTTTTTTACCATTGTACCTTCTTTCAGATGCATTTCTTGTTTCACGGCATCTTTCCTCTTCTTACTGAAAAATAAGTCGGAGGAAGGTATATCTTCAGTAGAGATCGGGGTAAGATCACTTACGTATATAACTTCAAGACTGGGAGTCCCAAAACTTGACTGTAAAGGGGTTAATGTTGTAATAGGATTGCCTAACTCTATGAATTGTGGTCCCTTTGTTGTTCTAGAGGTATCAGCAGGAGTAGTTGACGATAAAGGAAATATCATTTGATTGTGTTTTGAAGGTGTCTCGGATTTAATCTTTGTTTCAGACTCTGGATGTTCTACCTGTGAAGTTTCTAATCCTTGTGAAGATACTTCAGGATTCTTTGGGGTTTCCTCGGTAGTCTATTTACCAAAGGACTTTTGTTCAAAACCTGGAGGTATACTTCCTTGTTCTGAAGGAGTGATTATTGATTCTCCCTGTAGTATCTTGGGCAACCCACTTTGTTTGTGTTTTTGGAAAGAAAAAAAGATGGCATGTAGGTCATGGGGTAACGCTTAGACCCTTTCTAGTACCTCCTCATAAGCTCTGATTCCTTTGAATATATCATCATAGGGGGAGTCTTCATGCTCATATGTTTTCTTATTGCATTGAGCTAGGTGATTTCCCACAATTTGATATGGATCGTGCCTTCTGAGCTCGACATCCACCAGTTTAACATCCTCTAATGTTGCAGCTTCTACCTTGGAATGGCCAAAATTTAGCAGTGAAAACCTTCCAACCTGTAGAGGAAAAGCTGGCCAGAATTTCTTCTTAACTGATTTTAACTCTTTGTCAATGCCTCTTGTTATTATTTGGTAAGACACTTCTCTTCACACCAGTCTGTCGGGTAGAAACTTTGGGAGAGCATGACGAGGAATTGAGCATCTGAAAACTCTGATATAAGAGAAATTATCTTCAGTAAACCAATCTGCAATTGTTTTAAGGTTTTCCATAATTTTCTCTGAAATCTGAGGGGGTGGATAACCATATAATGTTTGATGCACAGGAATCACTACATCAAGACATATTTCATAAAAGAAATATTTTACCTTTTCTTCCCATAATTTAGAATGATAAAAATGGATAGGTTCTGTGCAGGTTGGGTTCCATCTCCAATTCATCAATGGAAATGGAGTCATATAACAGATGGAATCCATGACATACGCAGACATATAAAAATATGCAGGTTATCCTTTTGAATTTTCCATTTGGTACTCAGCAATATCTTTGGTTAGGTTATCTGACAAAATCTTAGCCCAATCGAAAGTGAAACCCTCGGCTACCTCATGAATGATTTATACCCATTCCATCGAGAAAAGAGTAGGGATTTTCCTTCCAAATAGTCTACATATAATCATGGCTATATAGACCATATATTCATTTAATGATGCGGTGGCATAAACACCATGAGAATCAGCTCTAAATTTCACTGGAATTCCCCACCATGTTTTAATTATATCCGGATAGGTTTGGTCAAATTCTGCACATTCCTTTCGTTGAAAATATTCTACGAATGCGCCATTATAAATATATTTAGAAACAGGGGATATCTTGTACATTACTTGAATGTGTTTTGGCCTAAAAGAGCCAATGACAGCCTTTTGATGATTTATGATGCTCCTGGTCTTCACATAGGTGTTCTCCATAGCCCAGCTTATCATGTCATTGTATGGCATGAGCTTCGGTCGTGTAGCTATTTTATGAAGTTCAGCCTCTGCTATAACTCTAATTTTAGTTACGTGCTTATCATTCTTTTCATCTCCAGAATCATCTGGGCAATCTATGACTTCGCGCTCCAAGATTTTGAAAATCTGCATCCATGACCTGATTGAATCTACAGCATGTGGTGTGGTATCATACAGAACATTCGAGTTCGAATTTGAGCCTTCACCGGCCTCATCACTCTTCTTTAACATTTTCCTGGGTGCCATGATTCATGTGATAAAAAGTGAATGCCTGTTATAGAGGAGAAGGCGTAAGCTTTTCTTGAGTAAAACTTACTACGTTGTTGAAAGTGAGAATGAAATTTGAAATAAAAACTTTTATTCACCCTCAGTTTGCCTTAATTTCGAGCGTGCTTCTACAAATGATGAATTTATTTGTTTTAATAAGAAGAGTACAACTGCGCTATAAAATATTTCCATTGATCCATAATAAATATTACCAAATTTTGGCAATTCACGACTGGGAGTTTTGGATGTAACAACATTGAAATATTCTGAAACGCGAATGTGCGAAAAATCAATTTATATCGTTAATTTTTTGTTAGAGGCTAAATTAAACATGCTTAAGAACTTAATGTTTTCGGGACTTCATTCTTCGGGATTTTTTGGGCGTGATGAGTGATAATTCCATGATTCCAAAAAATGTGACTGGCTAAAAATTATATTAAGTATGTTTAACCTTAATTAATCGCAATTAAATAAGGGTTTCGTGACTTTGTATATCGGGATTTTAAGCTGTCGTTTGAGGCGAGATTTCCAAAACGTGAAAGCACGATAAGTTTTAATTACCATTAAACACTCTTAATCATTTTAATTAACTCGATTTAAATTTTAAACTAACCTTCGCGACTTCAGAAATCGGGATTTCGGAGTTCATTGTATGTCAAACTACTTATATTGTGAAACCTCGAAACCCGATACTTTGGAAGCTGCCTTAGTGTTTTGAATTTTTTAAACCAAGGGTGGATCTGATATTTAAAAAGGTTTTAGACCAATGGATTAATCAAAAGGATTCATTCAACAATGGTGTCCAGTGCATTCTTGTTCTTGTCTTTTAAAAAATGAAACTTCTTTTAGTCTAAAGTTTTAGAAAAATATATATGTTTCAACAGTAAGAAGGCTCTGTGTTGTGCCAAGCTCGGAGAAGGAGGATCTGGCGAGGTGCGCGTAGATCTCTTGTCCTATGTAGAGTTGTTTTTGTGGCTTTGTGCAAGTAAGAAGATTGAAAGAAGATAATAAATAAGAGGAATAGTTGGTGGACATAGCCCCACGCTGGGGGTGAACCACGTATATCATGTGTTGTGATTGCTTTGTGTGATTGATGTAATTAATGCTTAGTGTTGTAATCTTTATGTATGTAGATACATATGATGGAGCATCTTAGTTATTAGTGATATGAATGAATGCTAAATCTGATCTATTTCTATGTGCTAAGTGATTGAATGTGTTAGATCTTGTTGAATACTGCATTGTTATGTAATTCAGGCTTTACCTACGATGTAAATAAAGGGTTAAAGACTAATGAACATTAACTTCTAAGTGCTTTGTTGATTATTGTGATCATAGATTTGTGTCCCAGCTAGGTTGCAGAAACTTGAGTCATGCAACCCCCCCTTCCTCTACCTCGGGTGAGACTTCATCTGCTTCACAGGTGTTGCAGAAAGGGTCGGTAGTTAGGATTTTTTTGCTGCATTGTTGAAGCGTTAAACCCTGGGTTTGCCCCTGTGCCAACAGAATCTATCCATGTAAATAGATGTTTTAATGTCGAACATGGTAGAAACCACTTGATTACCGATCATTGAGGTAGATTGTTAACAAGTGCGAGGGAAATCACCATTGATTTCAATAACTCCCAAGGTACCCTAGTACATCCAGTGAATGTGAATAAATGATATGAGGTCAAACATTCATGGAATCATCCAATCAGAGGTCAATGATGCAAACCCATTGTTGGAAGCAAGGAGGCCTACCATTGAGGCATGCAGGTCCCAAGGTACTAACTAGTTTCTAAGTATAATTCCCAGATGATGTGTTGAATTCGACATGAAAAGACTTGTCGAAGGAGGGCATTGATGTATCCCCAATCATCGACATGAAACTAACATAGGCAAGTGATAAGATATAGCAGATGAACACAGACTGACATGAGTATGGAAACTGGTAATTTTTTATATGGTTGACTCTCGAGGCGGAAACTTCCCTTGAACACTGAGGAAAGGCATGAGACTTGGCAGCATAAACGCATAATGGACCAAAACATAATGCAGCGACTGTTGAGGCATTATTTGGATGGTTAAAAGGAGTGGAAAGACTCATAGGATTGGTTCATTGCAGAGGTTTAGTGGATTATCCAATCATTTAGTGTGAAGGTTAAAACAAGTGTCATGTTCAAGGTCAACTGCAAGAGTTGTTTACAAAAAGTTTCAAGAAACTTGAACCACTTCCTTCAAATTTTTCCCCCATCCAGATATATGAGTACCTCTTTTTAATTTAATGAGCTAAAGTAGGATAACACATGCTCGATATAACTCACCTTCGGTAAGTTCCTCTTCCTTTGTTTAACGAACTGGAAGAAGTAAGGGTTTGTCCCCATATGGGCCCTTCAATGTGTAGTTTAACAAGTCTAGAGAAGGAAAACTCGATTGTTTTTCATGTTTAGAGTCTGAAAAGAACTTAAAGGTGACTCCAGGGTTGTCCTTTTTTGTAATTTTAGTCTCCGAGGTCCGAAAAAGAGATAAAATGTTACTCGAAAGAGGCCCTTTCAAATCTTTTAATGAGTGTTAAAGGAAGCAAGATCACTTGACAATCTTTTCATGTTTAGAGCGTATGAAAAGAGCTTAAAGGAGACTCCAGGGGGTTCCTTTTTCGTATAACCTTTACGAGTCTGAAAACATGATAAAAGTATACTCAGTTACATTCTCATGTATTTGTGAGTGAGAGAAAGAAAAAAGACTAAGCTCATTGGTGTTACAAGGTCATCGAAAAAACTCTGTAAAATTAAGTTGTTTTGGGCACAAGATATTAGTAATTTCTTGAAAAATAATAAAAAAAACAGACTTTATAATAAGGAGAAATGACCAAATTGAACATATCAAATATAAAATTAGGTCAAGAATTCATTTTTACCTTTGTTTATACTATTCTCTTATGGTATTTGATTGTTTACCTCTTTTGGAGCATTTTTTTTAGTGTTGATTGCGGGGACTATGGGCGACCGTTTTCGAAACCGTCCAGATCAGGTTGGTTTCTTCCTCCTCCCCATTTTTTTTTCATGCATTTTTATTGCATTTCATCCTTTATTTTAGGTGTTCTATGCTCCTTGGGAATCCCTAGAGCACTGAACTAGATCAGATCTCCATTAAGGCATCGAGGGGAGGCTCGATCGTGATTTAAACACCCTGGTGTGTGCGTTGAGGGTGTGATAGCGCTCTATTTTCTTCTTTGAGGGAGCGCTAGGTGAAAAACTCTAAAAAATATTTTTTTTAGGCTAAAAAAAGGCCATTTCTTTCATTGAGAGTTTAGCTAATGATAATTAATTGACGCATTTGCAAGTTTCATCCATAGCCAACCATGATTGAGTGGAAAGAACACGAGCATGAGTTTGATGACATCGTTTCTCTTCAAGACCCTCAAGCGAGGGTGGACTTACGCAATTGTGGCTTGCTCAAGTACTTTGAACTTCAGAACATGAGGAAAGAAGTGTTATTGCTTGAATACTTGATCGGTCTATGGGACAATGGTGAGCAAGCATTTCGAATAGGATCACATATGCTTGATATTGAGATGGACGATATATACTTTTTACAAGGCTCTCTAGGAGAGGGGCACCCATACTTTTTTCTGGACACCGGGATACTCTACGACTGATCGAGGCATATGTTGTAGAATACTGCATACCAAGGTCACAGTTGGTGGGAGGAAGGATCGTTATAAAATATGTGAGGGGTCTATCATTTCGATCCATCCTATTTTCTATCACCATGTTGGCAGGGAGCACTAGTGCTCATCTCACTTCTAAATCCCAAATTTATTATGCCATTCAGTGTTTGAAACCTAGGTTGTTCAACTGGAGCATGGGTTCTTGAGGAATGTTAAAGAGTAGATATCCAAATGCAGAACTGGCAGGAAAAAAGAGTTCATATATGGTTCTTTCTTGGTCTTGTTTTTCCTAGAGAAGATTCCATAGTTGCAACCATAGGTTGCAATGATAGTGCGCCCTATGACCGAGCCTCACATGGAGAGGTGGACTAGTCTCTCCCCCAGGTTGGGGAATGACCCCTCAACTTTTAGATTCATTTTCAACTTATTCGCATATTGGAGGAGGAATTTCGTAGTGATCCAGGACATCCCTTATGCTGGGTAAATTTCAGAGGTAGTGCAGACTTGGTACTTCCCTAGGGTATACAGTGGGATGCATCATGTATGAAAAATCATAACCTTGCAACGTATATATTTTTTTTTTTTGTTATCTGTTTTGGTTGTACAACAAGGGATCTAAACCAATTTGTTTTCATCATGCAGACAGAGGTGTGTCACGTTCGGCGGAGATGCCAGCATTGGGGCATCGCAGATATGCACAGGTGAAAGTCAAGCATGATGTCGTAGAGGGAGGGATCCAAGAGGTGGAGAGGAACCTTTGGGGTTTGGCGATGGGTGTCCCTCCCTTAAGGAGGCAATATGTGCCTCTACACTTTTAGCAACATATAGTTTGGTTCTTTGAAAGCCTCAATAATTTTCTACGACATGTGGCACGATCGATAGTGTTATATGCGGAGCACAACGTGATATAGGGGACGATTAGAGTCCTTAGTAATTTTGTAATATTTATGATGATTCTATGGGCATGAAGGCCCATGTTTTTCCCCATTATGTACTTTTGTATGATGTATTTGACAACAAAAAATTCTATCACGCTTATATCTATAAACGAGTTTTGTGGTGGCTACCTATGTTGTATTTTTGTTTTATGTGATGTATTTATACATATGCTTTATGTTCCAAATGTTTATCTATGCGCAATATACCAATCCAACATGTAATTTGCTAACGAATCCACGATTTTGCTGATTTCTCTCGATATGTGTCTGTACTCAAGAAATTAAAAATCTCTTTCAAGATGGCGAACCCTCAGATGGAGACGTAGTAAAGTTGAATTGTGAATGGCGTAGTCACGATTTAGTTGATGGACCATGAGTTGAGAATCAAGGTTGATAATAAATTGAGATACACCTAGAGAGGAGGCTTTGGTTAAGAGTCTGATGATAGCATGATACTCTGCAACATTATTGGTTGTAGATCTGAGGCAAATTCCTCCCAAACTTACTAACTCACCAGAGTGGTAGATGACCCAAGCTGCAAAAGCAATGTTCTGGGTATGTCGACTAGCGCCATCCATAAACCTGAAATAGATGGGAAAGGATGATGTCATCTACGCATTCAACCACAAAGAAAATTACAAGCATCTGAGGTGAAACTTGTGTACACAAAAGAAAATACACACCAATTCAAAAGTATATAGTACAGTAATGTAAAAAGCACATATGTGAGATATTATATGCATAGTACTTCTTGAGGTAAAGCCCATTTTGGGGCTCACCAAGAGATGTTCCATCGTACTCTACTAATTAGTAGGTGCCTCTGTGTAGCACGTGTTTTATGATGTATGGATCATGCCACATGGGTTCTAACTTTCCTACCCCAAGTTTGTCATGATCTTGATCGCAAACTAGGACTAGATCTCATTTTGGGCAAGTGTGAGGTTGGATGAACTTATCATATTGATTTTTCTTTCATTTTTTATACGTCTCGTTGATAAGAGAAACATCATGACAGGTTTCATACAACTTGGTCATATATAAGAATCGTTCCTCTTCAGCAGAAGTGTGGGGTAAGATTTCTATGATGAGTTTCAATGAAGTAATCTCACATTTGATCGGTAATATCGCTTATATCATGTATACCAACTAGAAGGGCAGCTGCGGTTTTAACTGAAGTTCGATAATCCCATAGTGCGAAGAAGAGTTGCAAGTGCCAAGAGGTTTTTTTTACTCCCACCATACGTTGAAGCATGGTCTTCAGGACTTTTTTGATGGCTTCAACTTGTCCATTTGCCTAAAGATAGTAGGGGAATGAGTTGTCACGGAAAAAACCTAACTTGGTGCATAACTCACCCATCATTAAGTTCTAGAAATGGGATCCATGATCAGTTACAATAGCTTGTGGGAAACTGAATCGAGTGATGATGTGATTGAACACAAAAAGTGTTTCAATGCGGCCATCGTTAAGTAATTTAGGCATAGCCTCGTCCCATTTAGTGAAATAATCGACGGCAATGATAATATAAGTGTGCCCCCCGGCTGAGGTAGGCTTACATTGCATAAAATCGATGCCCCATTTTGCAAAGGGGTCGATGGCGACAATGGGATGAAGTGGAGTTGGGTGGGTATGTGTTTTCCTCTGAAAGATATGACAAGTTGGGAATTTATTAACGGCCTCAATGCAATCTTTGAATATGGAAGGCCAAAAATAACCGGCACGTAGAATTTTTTGGGTTGTAGCCGTCCCAAAAAGATGGCTTCCACAAGATCCAAGGTGACATTCATTTAAGACTTGTTCATCCTCTTCGTGGGTTAAGAAACATTGGAGGACATTATCAATTCCACGGCAATACAAGGTGTCTCCAATGATAAGGTAGAGCTTTGAGTGGTGTCTAATGCGACATCATTCATCACGTGAAATGTTAGGCTGAAAGCGTTGTGTTTGGAGATAGAGAATAATATCTCCATACCATGGATCAAATATACTAATGAAGAATAAGGATTCATTAGGGAGAGAATCATTGGACTTAGTATTCTCATCATTATGGGGAATATCACAAATTAATTCCGCAAAAAACAATGATTTCTTACCCTTGGATTTGGAAAACTTGAGATCAAATTCTTGAAGAATGACGATCTATTTGGAATATTTTCCCCCAAGTACTTGACGATTCAAGATGTGGTACATGGGGTTCAAGTCAGAAATGCTCGTGGTAATTCATAACAGAATATAGTGGTGAAATATTTGGATGGAAATAATTGTTGCCAAAGCCAACTTTTCGACATGTGAATACCGGAGTTCAGGACCTGATAGACTTTTACTCAAATAGTAGATCACATGTTCTGTGTCATCATCATCCTCTTGCACTAACACCATAGTGATAGTGGAAGTAGAGGCATCCAAATAAAGGATATCATCTTTTGAATAATTTGGTGGATGAAAAAGACGTGTGTTCATTAATGCATGCTTAAGAGCATCAAATGAGCATTGAGCGGTTGCACCCCAGATGAAAGGGGAATCTTTCTATAGAAATCTCATGAATCCTTTAGTAATTTCAACGTAATTGAAAATCAAGGTTCAAAAATATGTAATTCATCAAGGTAAGGTTCAACAATATGTTTGATGTCGTGAAACGCATATGACATGGCCCGCTGAAAAGTGTCTCCAGCGACAAAAGGTAATTTTTGGTAAGTGAAAGTTCCCCAAGGGAAGATGAAGGTTGTTTTGTGTTGACCAACTGGTAAAATGTCGATCTGGTTATATCCATAAAATCCATCCATAAAAGAGAAAATGACGCTTTCGGCGCAATTATCGATAATTTGGTCGATAAAGGGTGCAGGGTAATTGTCCTTGGGACAAGCCTTATTAAGATACCGATAATCGACACAAACATGAATGGTCCCTTGTTTCTTGGAGACCGGAATGATTTTGGAAACCCATTCGGTCAAAGGGACAGGATAAACAAAACCAAATTTGAAAAGTTTTTCTACTTCTCCCATGATTGTCATGGTTTTCTTAGGATGGACTGGGTGAAGTTTTTGTCTCACAGGTTTAACTCCTGGGTAAGTTTTTATTTCATGCATAGTGATCGATGGTTTGATCCCTGAAATTTCTTTGTAGCTCTAGCCGAAGATGTCGCAAAATTCTTTAAACAAGTCAGTATATGTTTCAACTTCTTCAGCTAAACTATTGGCACCCAGTTGTATGTTTTTGACAATACCTTCTTTAATGGATATGTCAATAGTGATAGTGGAAGAGATGTTTCCAAAATTCCCCTTGGAGATGGTATCTTGAGTGAGTATTGGAGATTGGGGAGAGTCGACGATATAATTAGTAAATACAGAGGAAATATCTTTCTCTATGTCATCCAAAATGGGAAGAAAGGACAAACTATGGTGGTTGTCATCCCATGGTGCCTCCTCGATACTAAGAATTTCCATAATAGATTCATTTAATGGAAAAATCTATAAGATGTAATCGAAAGTAGAGGATAGGGAATCTAACCAGGATGGTAATGAATAAGTCGTAGACGCCATCATATGTTGGTCGTCTAGTGAAGGAGAGGCATACTAGATGGTGTAGTATTTATCCTCTGCGGGACTAAGTGGCATGGTTCCACCTAGTGTATCGAATTCTAAGGGACTAGGCACGATCCATGGATCAGATGATTCAAAGGATTGATGTTCCATAGTCAAAATCATATTGACCCTTGCGATATGTTTTGTAGTGGGAGGGAGAGGTGTAGAGAAGATACCCATGAGCAAAGAGTCTTTCAAGAGACCTACCCCAACACTTTCATAAGTGATTTTGGAATCTCCCAGAAAAGGAATGGTGTTGGTCATTTGAGTGCGAGCGTCTGGGTGAAATAATCTAAGTAATTGATGGTCACAATTTTACCTTGATGAGGGACTTGGACGCATAGAAAAATAGATGAATCTATGGAAGTCATATCATAGAACCAACTTCTCCCTAGCAACAAGTTATAATCAAGGGGAGAATCGACTGCTTCAACATCTACAGAAAAAAAAATTCCTCCCAATTGAATGGCTAAGGATTCTAATAATCGATGAGGTCGTAAATCTCTTCCATAAAATGCTCATAACATGGTGGGAGATTTATTGATACCAGGTGATTTGAGGTATTTCCAACAAGCCAATAACATGACACATGTGGATTCCCCCTCGTCCAATATCGTGCAATGAATATGTTGATTATGGACAATGACATCGATCTAGAAAGCGAGTTGGTGAGAGAGTCGTGATTTAAAATTATCTAGGTTAAACATGATAGTGTTGGATGACTCGGGATCTATAGATCTGATCCAAGAGAGTCCTACGTTGGCTAGGTAGTGTTGTAGAAATTTGAGAGTGTACATAGCGCAAGGTGTTTGAGCCCAATATTCAACGATGTTGTAGTTTTTAGCAGCACGTGAATTAGGATTAAAGGTTGACTTTCGAATTGCGATCTTGGGAGGGCGTAGAATAGAGTCAAAGTGATGTAGGAGCATCACTCCACATCATCCAGCCAGCCACGTCGAGCATGTGCATTCAAAGATGAAAAGAGAGGCAGAGCCTCATTTGAAATATGAATTGAATGTAATTTAATGTTGTAGGTTGGTGATCCATGAAGTCGTGCTTTTGTGCAGGCTGTAGATAAGATCAGCCATTAATGTTTGTATGGCTGAGATCTAGATCCGATTCTGGACTAGACAGCCCATTCAATGTAATTGAATAGGGTAGGTAGGTTGGAGGGAAGCGCTCGAAGAGCCCCCTCAGGTAAAAGAAATTTTGATATCTCATTTTGTAGAAGTGGAAGTTGGATGAGAGTCTGCGAGTAGAGAGCAGAAGAGAGAAGAGCCAAGACCTTGTTATAGGTCGTGCTCAGGAACACATTGTAAATAAAGGCATTTTCCATATTTAATACAAAGAGCAGTTTTTCCTGCATTATTCTGTGGTATGTGGATGTATGTGAGTGTTCTTTATATGTTGTGAATGTATGCTAGGCATTTGCAGGTTGTTTTGATTTCAGGTGAAAGTCTTTGAGGTTTCATGCCAGGAGGGCGTGACAGAGTACTGCGGTCTCTGAATATCGGTGCACTGAAGCACTTATGAATACTGCGGGTTCAGACAAAGACGTGTTGCAGCACAAGATCTGGAATCAACAACTCGGTGAAGACCTCAAGGTTGTTGAATACCTTGGAGGCAAGGATGTGTAACATAACTTAGCTGTGAGTTCTGAGAGCTCTGTCAAGTGGGAATTGAGCATATGCATAGAGGTGCAGTTGGAATAACTCTTCTGTGAGTTATTAAGGAAGAAGAACCATAATCACTGAGTATTCTGTGAAGCTCTGTCAGGTGGGCATCAAGCCAGTGCAAGGAATTCACAAAGGAAGACTTATGTTGAGAAGTTCAGGAAAGAAACAGAATCACTGAGGATTATAAGAGCTCTGCCAGGTGGGCATTGAGCAGGTGCAAGGAGTGCACAGAAGAGGACAGAACTACTGAACGTTCTGTGAGAAGATACTCTGCCAGGTGGGAATTTGAGACATTGTGCAGACAGACACAGGAGAAGAGAACTCTTTGAGTTCTGCGATTTGAGGAAGAATCCACTGAGGGATCTTCACAGGGTTGTTGAACACCCTGATAGGCTCAGCAAGAGGTTGCTTGAGCAGAAGGATAGCCAGGAGGGCATCCATATTTCTCCATCTGAGGGAGAAGGGAAGAAAGAGCTGAGTTTCCTTAGAGGTCGAAGCCACAGGAAAGCTCAGGACGGATAGCACCGTTTGTGCGCATGTGAATACCCTGCAGAGGGCAGGAGTTGAATAACCCTTTGAGGATTTGAAAGAAGGATAAGCTCAGGAGGGTGAGTGCTTTCACGCACAGAGTCGCAACTGCAAGGAGTGCAGAAGTTACAGCACCCTTTGAGCAAGCTCTAAGTATCCAAAGCTCAGGAGAAACAGCGTCTTCATACGCGGAGGTGAACTCGAAGTCGAGAGCTCGCAGGAGGAAACAGACAAAGGTTGAGGCCTTTGGAAATTTGAAATTTCTCCCAAGGTTGGGAAGAAAGTGCGTAAAGCTCAGGAGGGAGCATACTAGCCGTCAGATCAGCTGAAGAAGAAGATATGGACTGTCGGTTTTCACGTCCAGGAAGGTGCATGGGAGAAATAATCTGAGCCGTCAGATCTGGAGAAAATTTCCCGTCAACCGTCAGATTGGATAGGAGTTGCACGAAGTTTACCTTCGTGAACAGGAGGCAAAAAATCCCGACGAGGGTGTGGCCATCGGGATATCGCATATTGGGATATCGGAGATCCCGAGGACAAAAGATCGGGGATTTCCATGGGAAAAGTCCCAGAAATGATCTGAGTCATCTGTTTGTGGGGACATGTGGACAAGATCGAGAGTCCATTAGCGTATCGGGGATCGGCATTTCACGAGTACTGGAAACAAGGAAACTGGGACACTTGGAGTCACGAAATCGCAAGGAGAGATCAAAACTGTCCATCTTGAGGAGGACGTGTGGAAGAAATCGAGTACCATCGGAGAAAGTCCCAAAAGGGAAGACTCCATCGGAGTTTCGGGACTCGGCAAATCGAAGGTTCTGAGGGAAAAGGATTGGGGAAATCTAGAGTGAAAACCTCGATACAATCTGAGTTGTCCGTCTGTTGGGATAGGTGGCAATCATCGAGGGTCATCGGCATTTTGGCCATCAGGACTCACACAGGTAAGTGTTTTTGGTTTGGTGTTTGGTGAAGTCTGAGACTTAATATGAGTCGTCCATCCATTTGGGACGCGTGTCAGAAACCCAAAGAGAGTCAGGATATCAGCATTCCTGTGGACAGGAGATCGGGGAAGTCCATAGTGAAAACCCCGATATAATCTGAGCCATCCGTTTGGGGAGACAGGTGTCAGAAAACTGAAGAGATTCGGTATATTGACGCTCGGGAAATCGGAGTTCCTGAGGTCGTGAAATTCGGGACATCACAAGTCTCGAAATCCCAAGAGTTAATCAGGATCGTCCATCAGAGGAGGACGTGTGGCAGCAATCGGGAGCCATCGGGGAAAGTCCCGAAAAGGAAGTTGTCTATCAGAATTTGGGTCATCGGGATATCAGGAATCCTGGTGACAAGGTGTTTATGAATTTTGGAACCACGAAGATCGAAACCCTGATAAGGAGGAAAGCTTTGTTGTGTGAGGGCCAGTTGTCAGCATACTGGGGAGTCAGGATTTAAGGAATCGGGAATCCCGTGAGCCAATGCATTGTGGCATCGAAAATATCGAAACCCTGATGAGTGGGAAGACTATGGTCATGGGAATAATGGTCATGTGGGCCAGGAGCCTAGCCAGGAGAGCTAGTGCGTAAAGAGGGCATCGGGATTCGAGGGATCGCGAATCTTGAGGACGATTGCATCTCGACATTGGAAATTCTGAAACTCCGATGGGAGATATGACTGCGGTCATATAGAGGAGGTCACGTGGACCAAGATTCTAGCCTGGAGGGCTAACGGAAATTGGAATGCATCGAGATTTTGAAGTCGAAAACCCCGACGAGAAGGAATATAAGGCTGTGGTCTTATGGAAAGTCGTCGCGTGGACTAAAAGCTTAGCTCGGGAGGCTAAGGCAGCAGGGGAGCATATCGAGGATCGGGGATCGGTAAACCAAGTTGTTTGGACATCGCAAGTGCCAAAATCCCGATAGGAGGAACCCCGATAACAAAGTAAAAGGCCAGCATTGATTTAGAAGAAAGGGAGACCCCGTGAGAGAGTTGTTGTGGGTGAAAATTTCTCGATAGGGAAATAGAAGAACATTTGAGTTCTTCGGGCCGAGGAAGGAAGAAAGATCCTGTGAGAAGACGTGCCTAGCGGGTGCGCCTGCATCACAAAGTTAGGTTTCTCAATCTATAGTGGTCCAAATGGAGGAGTAATCGTAGAGGACGGTGGATTCGATGTAGTACTAGTAGTTACTTTTTCATTATCAGGTTTACCTAGAGGTGTGTTGTATGTTGTAGTATGAGTGGTAAAATCTATCCCATAAAACATGTAATTGTGTGCACTTGATGAAGCTTCCTCGTTAGGAGGATGATTTGGATTACCTCCTGTCGGAGGTGCAGGAGCTTGGGAAACCAGTGATTTTTATTGTGGAAAAGGATGTTTCAATACAGTGGGTTGAGAATTTCCTTTAAAAATTTTGGCAACTTCATCTCAATGAGGACAATCTCATGTGTAGTGATCTTCACCACAAATGAGACATGGAAATTTCGGTTTGCGTTGTGGTTTTTTCTCAGTAGCAGGTGGTTGTGTTTGTTTTTTTTCATTTTAAGTTGGATTATTGTTTTTCTTGGGTTTATTCTTAGTTTCTTCTTTCACCCTGACTGTTGTGGAGAAATATTTTGAACTCCATTTACCTCAGATATTTGAGTTGGGAGGGGTTTGATGAGAGTGAAGTCGATCTAGTAGTGGCGACAGTGACTGAATGATTGGTCATGTCGGTCGACTGTGAATTGGAATGGGTTTTGACAGATTTGATAACTCCAGCTACGTGAGTGGTGGAGGATGGTTTGGATGGATTGGTTGATGGAAAGGGAGCGTTTGGAATCAATTAATCATACAAAGTATTGTATTGGGAATAAACCAAGTCTAGATATTGGGAACGAGTAATGGATTCCTCTTATGTAATGACACCACCCATGGCTACATCATGAGAAATCGGAGGCAAAAGAGATTTGGTGAACCATTCAGCCATCAATTGGTCGGGAATGGTCGCTTTGATCAACTGTCTTTGTTGTCTCCACTCATGAATATGATCATAGATATGTACAGAGTTGGTATGATGAAGGGAGTCAAAAGTTTTGTGTCAGTTTCGTAGTGGATAGGTAATTGGAATTGTGTGAAAAAATCCATGGCAAGTGAATTAAAATGTTGAAAAGTTTTGTGTTGTAATTCAATGTACCATTTAGTCGTTGTACCCATAAGTGTACGTTGGAAAATATGTAACCAGATAGAATAATCCATTAGTGAATTTGATGAGAACCATAGATGAAAATTCATAACATGGTTATTAGGGTCTTCACTAGGTTTACCATCAAATTTTGGAATATCGGAAGGAAATTTAGCATGAATAACTGGCCAAAAAGGAGAATGTAATATGGGATCATTAGTTAATCTCGATAGATCTGGTAGATCTAGAGTGGCTAAGAACGGTAGTTTTCGATTGACTTGTGGATGATACTGGTGTGGCATAGGGACACCAATAGGGTCGTAAAATGGTTGAGGTGGATAATTGTAGCCAACATGCCCTCCCATATGTTGTTTTTGTTGACTAGCAAAGTTAGGATTTATTTGTTGAGGAATGTGCATAAAAGGAGAAGGGGAACCCATTTGGACCTTGGGAGGATAACCAGTGTAACCTGGGGGAGGATAGTTCACTTGATTATCTTGAGGTGGATAACTAGGTTTCCCTTGAGGAGGGTAACCAGGTTGACCCTAAGGAGGGTAAGGATTTGTCCCTTGAGGAGGAAATGATGATTGACCTTGAGGACCCTAATTGGGATTCAGGACTCCCGGGAAATGTTTTCGAGAATGTAGTCTAGAAGGATTGCGATTTGGGATTCCTCCTTGTGGGTTAGGGTTTGATGGCCCTCCCTGATGTGGTTGATGGAACTGACTTCCTTGGGGTGGTCCCCGGGACTATGGGGGGTTTATGGCGAATGAAGGTTGATATTGTCCCCTTGTCATTGGTTGGGTAGAAACTGGGATGTGACTGGTAAAATGGGGTTTCACCCCAGTAGGGATGTGTACATTGGAGGATGGTTTCCCCCCGGTAAGGATTTGTCCCGCAGTTGGATTTAGTTGAGTGGCAAGGTTTTTCATTTTGTGATGTGAATATGTCCCAACAAGATTATGTGGAGTATATAAAGTTGTATCTTGAAGAAGGATGGAAGGCGTAACCATCAAGGTACTTTGCATGTGACTAGGTAACATGACTCATGTTTCACATTGAACTTGTCCTGAAGTGGTAGAAATATTGATTGTTTGTTCGACGGGATGGTCGAAGGGCTGACCTAACGGTCCTGCCTCTACACCGACGGTGGTAGAGGCATGTGGAGGGTCAAAAGGAAATCGTTTAAAATTAATTTTTTTCATAAAGGTCTCGTCCCAATGGAGTTCTCCATATCGAACGAATAGGATTTTTTTGTGGATCTACCATTTCAGTAGAATGGACAGGGGTAGTGTATTCTTCGTTAAAATTTGGTTGTATTGGTTCCATATCTAATTGATTATATTGCCTTGACGGCAGGCAAGGTAATATTCTACTATAATGTTACATGAGGAGTCCAATCGGACGAGGAATGGATTGAGAGGAACTTGCAAAGTGGGGTTTACAGGAAAGGTGGAACCTTCCTCAACTATAACTAAGGCTCTCTCGGGATTTGTTAGCAAAGGAGTAGTAGCACTCCCAGCGTCTGAATGGTTCTCAATATATTCACGGTAAGTGTCTTCAGGTGAGTTAGGAGGTAATGGTTTGTAGCCTTCTGGAGGAAATCCTTGCATCTTACGTGATCTACGAAGACCTCTATCAGCCACAGTACCAATTTTTAAGACAGCTTAAAGTAAACAAATAGCACTCGCTAAAAAATCTAGAAACTCAACAAGAAAACAATGCCTTCTCTCAATGAACCTACTAGTTGGTGATGAAATCCAACATCATGTGATCAAAGTGAGAAGGGGATAGGAAATGAGTGGGTGGATTAGTTACATTGGCAACCTGCTTAATAGACTTACACCTTGGTGCAAATTTCCTCATGGTTTTACCTGTGGGATACCCTCCAAGGATCCTGAGTGAGTTTGACCAATGTTTGTTCCAAGTACAGAAAATAATTCCCTTCACTATCACCTCGTGTAAGGACCCTAAATATTGTGGCTACTAAGGATACCAACTTGCAGTTATCCTCTGGGAAGGTACAGTCGACAGTCGATTCCGAACGTATGGGCAGGATATCAAGTCCAAAATTCTTCAAGATAAGTGAGGACAAGTGGACTAGTAAACTCCATAGGACCCCGAACGTATTTGGAATTAACGAAGCTCCGAGACCAAATGAAAACAATTGATCCTCAATAAAATCCCCCAATATGTGATCGTACTAATATGATCGGTTGAGCCTCAGAGGGATAATATTTGTTGATCTCTCAAACTCGACCTCGTGTTTAACCCCTGTGTGAGAGGGGGATCCCAACTATACTTATATGAAGGTTGGATTTACTCTCCCTATCGCAAGATTCTGAGTTTGTCTTGAATGCTTTGGAGAGTTATTATCACAAACTATTCCAAATCTATAGTCCTAGTCTATTGCTGGTGTAAATAACTAAAAATAAAAGTTTCTAGTTTGATTTTAATTAGCGTTCATTTTCATGGTTGTTCATTACACAAAGGTGAATGATAGTAAAATTGATGGTGTTTGAGACTCGACTCCAAAAAAAGGTGAAAAGAATGAGATGAAAACTTTATTTTCAATGAAATTCTAGCTACGGGAAGGAGAATAGTTTCTTTGCTTTCACTAACAAACACCTAAGAATGCAAAATTTTATACTATTTTGTTCTCAACAAGAATTCAAACAATTGCCAAATTATAAAGAAAAACTTTCCAATATCCAAAACTAATGCATACAAGTATATTTTTGTTTGATTACAAATGTAAATTAAGATGTTCGTCTAATGCTTCATGCTTTCACTAATAATGAAAAATGACTTCACTACTATGATTTGAAACAAAGGAATCAAAAGTACACAAACAAAGACACTCTCGGCAGTCAATAAGAAACCAAAAGAAGGAAAAACTATCAAACTATCCACTCAAAATAAAAAACACTAAGAAACCAAAAATCACAGTTTATAATCTTCTGTTATTGAGTAAAGGATCAAAGACAAAGAAAAAAAATGCTAAGATCAATGACTTTCCTTATGAAAACCTCTAATCAATCAAATAATCGAAAAGAGCAACAAAAAGAAACCAAGTTTGCAAGAGAACGATTGATTTTTGTGACAAGGAAAGATAACACAAAATCAATAAAGATTAAAAGAATGAAAGGAGGCAAGTTTTAAGTCAAACATAAAACAAAATCTGACAGAATAGGATCTGAGCCAGAGAAAAAGACACAATAACTATGCCCAACAAGTAAACAATCAGCAATTTTTCAAAGAAATAAAAATCAACGCTCCGGTAACCAAAGCACCAGAACGTTACAGTGCTCCCTAATAGAATGTGGGGGAGCGTTGATCAAGTTGTCAGTGCTCTAAATTAAACTGGAGATGGGTTCTAGTCCTGAGACAAGTTTTAGAAAAACCCAAAAAACTCATGGAAATTCAATCAGAGACTCTGTGAGACAACTTAGAAAAGATGAAAAGATGTAAGGATAGATAAAATCAACAAACGGGATCTAAAGATAGAAAAAAGGTAAGGAAAAACCAAGGAAAGAACAAAAACTGAAAATTTGATCCCCAGTGGAGTCACCAATTTCTGTTACGGAATAATTCCCCTGCGGACAGATGAATTTTCCCTTGGAGTATAGACCCCTCTACCACGACAGAAAACTACCTTTGGACATTACCATTCCTATATATTAATTATACCCATCAAAACAGAGAGAAGGAGGGATAGTATGATGTACCTCACTTTCAAAAATTGTCCACGTTTCTCCAATCTGTGATTTTCGAACAGTACCTAGAGACAAACAACTATCTCCTACTCTAATGGATTAGCCAAAATCGATCTATCTATGAATATTAAAACAAGCATAGAAAAGTACATGTAAACACATACTAGAAGTAAATAGGCCAACTATATTGATGATAACTTTAAAGAGACACTTACAATCTTTAGATGTTGTTGCAGCAACCTCTCTAAGTCCTCCTCGTCAAACCCCTTGCTCGAAAAATCCACGATCATAATAGAAATTCTTTGTTGATTATTTTCTCCTTTGTTGTTGGGTATGTGTCATGTATTTAGGTGGTTTTTTCAGCACATGGTTTTTGCCGATGGTTTTTCTATTTTCGGTTAAGGAATTAGGGTTTTGGACTAATCCAAGTCATTGGGTTAGGGTTTTGGATTCCGCTAGCTCCTATATGTATATTGTGTTGTAAACAATGTAACAGAATGTATGAATATAATATATGTTGGTTTTCCCGGTTTGGGTTTCCAGGGGAAAAATCTCTGTGTAATGTTTATATTTGCGATTGTATCTTTTCTGTTCTTTTCTGAATATTTGTTTACAGTATACATTGTACAAGGTTAGAATTTACATTTGGTATCAGAGCGTTATTGGCTTTAGGGGGACGCCTTTGTGGTCAAGGGTTTGGCTCGGGAGTGTGATAAGCCTTGTTACAGTGGGAGATCTGCGGTTTTGTTTTTCAGGTGAAAAGAAATGGAAAGCAATTTGAAGATGGAGATCAAGAAGTTTAATGGGAAAAGCTTTGAGTTGTGGAAGCTCAAGATGGAAGATCTTTTAGTGGACAGATATCAATGGATCGTGGTAGATCCAGGTACTGCACCTACAGGAACTTCTGCAGATGACTGGAAAAATATGGATCGGAAGGCAAAGAGCACAATCCGACTGTGTCTCTCTGATTTAGTATTATTGAATGTGTCAGAGGAAGATATAGCCAAGGATTTATGGGAAAATTTGGGGAAGTTGTATCAGTCTAATTCCCAGGTAAATAAACTATTCCTGAGAAAGAAGTTGTATAACTTGAGGATGAGAGATGGAGACTCGATGGAAGATCATTTGAATGCCTTCAATACTGTGGTAAGTCAGTTAGTATCTTTTGAGATTAAAATTTCAGATGAAGATAAATGTATCATCTTGTTGTGTTCTTTACCAGATGCATGGGATAGTCTGGTTGCGGCCATAGGTAGTAATACAACTTCTTTGAAGTTTGAAGAAGTGGTCTCATCCTTATTGTCGGAGGAGATGAGATGAAATAATATGGAAGGACATAACACAGACGCATTATTTGCAAGAGGACATTCCCAGGAAAGAAATAGATCTAATTTCTCAAGTGGGAGATCTAAGTCTAAGGGTAGATCTAAATATCATGGAAAGTTTGTAAGGGTATGTTGGAGGTGTGGAAAAGAAGGGCACTACAAGAAGCAATGTAGATCCAAAGTTGAGAAAAAGAAGGGATCTGAAGAATCTTCTTCTACAGAAGAAAATACCTCCAAGGAAGAAGGAGGGGATGTTTACTTGGCCTCTTCAAGAACACATGCAGATCATGAGGCATGGTTGATTGACTCTGGTGCATCCTTTCATATGACTCCCCATAGGGAGTGGTTCTACAAATATGAAAAGTATGATGCAGGTAATGTTTTCTTAGGTAATGATTCGACAACCAGAATCATATGAAGAGGAAGGGTCAAGTTGAGACTCATAGATGGAAGGATTAGAACACTACCTGGTGTTCTACACATCCCAGGTATGGCCATAAATTTGATTTATGTAAGCAAAATGGAAGATACAGGGGTAAAAACAATTTTTCAAAAGGAAACTTGCAAGATGATTCGAGGAGCAATGGTGTTGATGAAGGGAGTTCAGTTTGGAACTCCGTATAAGCTGCTAGGAAGCACTATTAGTGATGGGTGTAATAGCTCCATTGTTCCTGATATTGGAGTTGAAGAAGAAAGAACTCCTACAGTCTATGGAGAAAAGGTTATGTTGTGGCATCAAAGACTGGGGCATATCAGAGAGAAGGGTCTTCAACTACTACACGGTAAAGGTATGGTTGAAGGTATGTCTAACTACTCTCTGGATTTTGATTTTTGTGAACATTGTCTATATGGGAAGCAGAATCAGGTAAGATTCCCCTCTGGTGCAATGAGGGAAGAAGGAATCTTACAACTAGTTCACAGTGATGTTTTTGGACTTGTGTTGGTCCCATGATTGTGAAAATCTGTGTACTATGTCTCATTTATAGATGACTTCTCGAGGAAAACTTGGATATATTTCCTTAGGAAGAAATCTGAATTCTTTGACAGGTTTAAAGAGTTTAAGGCTCTTGTTGAGAATCAAACAGAGAAAAGAATTAAGGTGCTGAGAATAGATAATGGTTGAAAGTTATACGGGAATGAATTTGAAGAATTCTGTAAAAAGTGTGGTATAGAAAGGAAGAATACTACTCCATATACAACTCAGCAAAATGGAGTTGAAAAAAGGATGAATAGGACGTTGATGGAAAAAGCAAGGTGCATGCTCAGCGGTGTCGGGTTAGGGAAATAATTTTGGGTAGAGGCAGTGGGTACTGCATGTTATCTGGTCAATAGATCACCCTCATCATCGTTGGGTGACAAGACTCCACAAGAGGTATGGACTGGTAAGGAACCTTCTCTCACACATCTTAAGGTATTTGGTTGTGATGCATATGTTCATGTTCCAAAGGAAAACAGGAGCAAGATGGATAAGAAGGCTGAAAAATGTATCTTTATTGGATATAAAGATGGTCTCAAAGGTTATAAGCCTTGGAACCCAAAACTAAGAAGGTAGAGTATAGCCAAGATGTGGTATGTAGAGAAATGAAGGATGTTGTTAAACATGAAGTCCTACCAAGTAAGGAATAACTAGAGAAGATAGAGTTTGATTTAAAGGATGATGAAGCAGACTCTACAGAAGAACATGAATCAGAAGAAGAAGTTTCTCATACTCCAGTATTGAGGAGATAGGATCGAGAAAGAAGGCTACTGGAAAGGTATAGTCCATATGATTTTCGGTCAAATTTTTCTTTGTCTATTACTGATGATGATCCTAGAAATGTCAGGGAGGCAGTGGATTCAAAGGATGGAAATCTATGGAAAAGGGCCATGGAAGAAGAAATGGCATCTTTGGATAAGAATGAGGCTTGGGATCTAGTGGAGTTTCCAATTGGAAGAAATCTCATTGGCAGAAAATGGGTATTTAAAAAGAAGTTGAATGCAGAAGGAAAAGTGGAGAAACACAAAGCTCGGTTAGTAGCGAAGGGTTATTCCCAGGTTGAGGGAATTGATTTTGGTGATATTTTTTCTCTTGTTGCCAAGTTAGCCTCTATAAGATTTATGTTATATGTTGTTGTTGCATTTGATTTTGAAGTAGAACAGATGGATGTGAAGACGGCATTCCTACATGGGGATCTGGAAGAAGAAATCTTTATGAATCAACCAGAAGGTTATGTTGTGAAAGGAAAGAAGGAGCTGGTATGCAAGCTGAAAAAGTCCCTCTATGGTTTAAAACAATCACCAAGGATGTGGTATCAAAAATTTGATACTTACATGCTGGGACTTGGCATCACAAGAATCAAACAGGATCATTGTGTGTATTCTAAATTAATTGGTGATCATTTGATTTATTTGGTCTTGTATGTGGATGACATGTTGTTGATAGGAAACAACAAGGAGATTATCTAGGATGTGAAAACTCAGTTGTCCTCTAAATTCGACATGAAG
>ML791044.1:214306-228102 GCA_009831015.1 Picea engelmannii
TTTTCTGTTCTTTTCTGAATATATGTTTACAGTAGACATTGTACAAGGTTAGAATTTACATTTGTTCACCATGAGAATGTCTCCATTTATAGGCTTTGAGAGGTTCAACCACCTTGTTTATATTTGGGATTAGTTGAGGATATGGCTCCAATAGTTGTGATATCTCCCTTAGATGCAGCCTGAGGGTTAGATTTGATCCAAACCAACTCGATCCATCCATAGCTATATTTAGGGAAAAAGGGGATTTCTTCCAATATTTTCTCAACCAATTCGGTGCTCCCTTACAATGGGAAACAGAGTGCTACAACGCTCCCTGCTAGATATACAAAGAGCGTTAGCGCTCCCTGTATATGAGCAGTGGAGCGTTGATCTTCCAAAAGTTTCCAAGATGGCTAATTCTCATAGAAAAACACTTGGTTCTGACTATCAAATGATGGGGCTTCTTCTTCTAACATGTTGTATGGGTTGTGTCAAGTGTTTTCATGGTGTCATTCGCAATGCAACACTTACGTGACGATAATGAGACACTTGCAACAAAAGTGTGACACTTACGTGACGAGAATGTGACACTTTCAAAAAAAGTGTGACACTTACGACACTTTTGACAATGAGAATGTAACATTATCGAAGTGAGGAATTTTGATGTGTAACAACAACCAAAAAAGGAACAAGTGCATAATCTAAAATCAATAAGACTTTTTTCTTTTATAGAAAACTAACAAGTCTAAGATTTTAAGGCCTTGGTTGTAGGGTGGAGATTAAATTCTCCAATGCCACTGAAACAAAACTAGGAACACTAATGAGTTAAAATACATTAGTAACATGAAGTATTTGTTGGGAAATATCCTCTAACACAAGATTCAAATGTTTTAAGAAGTCAAGAAGAGTGTTTGGGTCGATCCCCAACACTCTCTCTCTGTGGGGTTATGTGAGTCAAGGGGGGAATCTTAGTTGTGGAAAGTCCTCATGGTGAAACCACTATCTAAGTTTCTTAGGGTATAAGAAATTTTTCTTACGTTCCCTTCCCATTCATAGAATCCCTCTCCCATGATCATTCTTCCCAACCACCAATTGTGAAGTGGTAGCCCTATTTGCTTTTCCTAGGTTACCTTCCCAGGTGACTGCAATGGTGGTATTTTCAGTACCTAAGACAGACATGCAACACATGATTTTTGCACCTTAGGAGGGTACTTGGTTGTGTGTGGTACTTGCACCTTTGGAAGTCCATTATGGAGTAGTTGGGGGTAACTGTCTCTCATTTATTCCTTGATGTCCTCATCTCATGTCTCTGAAAGATCCTTACTTCCATTCTCTCGGTTACAAGAGAATTATTTGCTTGCTCTTATCTTATAGGGACTTTGGTAGTGTGTTCTCTTTGATTTACCAGACCCTAGATTGAGTTTGTGTCTATGGAAATAGTTATGGAGCCTTCCAATCAAGGAACCCATTTACATGGGGATCCTCGTCCTTTTTCTGGTTTTGGAAATATTGGTCCTCCTTACATTGCTACATTAAGCCTTCCTGGATTCACTATAATATTATCGCTATGGTTTTTTTCCACTATGGTGATCCTAAATGATCTTGGTGTTTCGAATGCAATCCCTCCACCCCAAGAACATCAACCTCATTTTGACCCTCTGCCTTCTTCACTCATCAGGTATTCTTCCCTTTCTTCTTCCTCGCCTGGTGAAATTTTTAATTCTAGTAAACAAGAGGCTAAGAAGAAGAAAAGGAAGAATAAGAAGAAGAAAAATAAGTAAGGGGGAAATAAAACAGCCACTATTAAACATGTTGGGAGTGTTGATGATATTGAAAAGTCTACCAACACACGTTTCAAGCCCAAAATCCCTTGCATGATTTGTAAGGGTGACCACCTTCTTAAGTATTTCCCTGGTATTCCCAAGATCTTAGAAGTGTGGTCTATGGGCTCCCAACAACCCGTGTAGACAGCCTCTGAACATCATGTTGGTGACAACCCATCAACCAGTAATCATGAGGTTGGGATAAAAAGGTCAAGTCAATATTCCTTGTTAGTTATGTGGAGAAATTCACAACACTTACCTTTTCCCTCATATGGATGAAGCTTAGAAATTGTTGGAAGACATTTCTATTTCCCAGCAACAACCTCCAGTTGCTTCCTACAATCCTTCTCACAACCAACCATTGGTTGATGAAGTGGTCGATCTGATTCCATCCTCAGTCGATCCCTCTCTCCCCTTGGAGGGTGAAGTTAATAAAGTGGTCAGTAAAATACAATCCTTGATCGATCCCACTCTTCCCTTATAGAATGAAGTGGATACCACTCAGGTTTTTCTTTTCACTTCGTATTTCTTCGGACAAAGGGGAATTTCACCCGTTTCAACGAAACCCCCTCTAAGTATTAAGGTAATTTCCTTTGATTGGGATAGACTAGAAGAGCCTCACCTTCCTTCCTACCTGCCTTTCCAAATCCCAGTGCATTTTTGCGATAATATCATGGTACATCAAACTATTATAGACAACGGAACTTTTGTTAGTATTCTATCCTCGACTTCTTGGAAAACTATTGGTTCCCCTTAGTTTTTTCCAATGACCCATCATCTATGGCATTTTAATAGAAGATCTAGTGAACCTTTAGGGATCCCTCCTCAGCTTCCCATCATATTAGGAGGGAAAACTATCTATATCAATGTTATGATAATCCAAGGCCCATTGGACTTTGATTTTCTCCTTGGGCAGGACTATGTTTACACTATGAACGTTGCCATGTCCACACTCTTTCGAGTGATGCATTTCCCTCATAATGGAAACATCGTGACCATTGACCGTTTTTTTTTCATTGGTCATGATCCAACTATTGAACATCCAACTCCCTTGAATATTCCTTCTATGCAAGTGGTATTCCCCCTGCCACAAGTTAATTATGTGGCATCATGTCTCATGCCTTCAATTTCTAACCAGAAGGAGCCTCTCGCTGCAGTATCATCTTCTTTGAACTTAGATCCAGTAGTTGACATGGTGAACCACTCAATAGAGGATTTGGAGCCTTATCTTCCCCATGTTACCCCTATTGAGTCCCTTGACATGTATTCCTTCCATAGCATTATTCTTTCATCTGATGAAGACCTCTTGGAATAAATGGTCAGGGGTTACGAGCAAAGTTCCAGTTTATGTATCAAGCTCATTAAAAAATGAAACAGAGGATTACAAGCAAAGTTCCCATTTTTGTGTCAATCTCGTTAAAAAATGAGTCAGAAGGTCCACGAGCAGAGTTCTTTTCATGTTTCAAGCTCATTAAAAAATGAAACATATGAATATGAGCATAGTTCATTTTCTTTGTCAAGCTCATTAAAAAATGAAACAAATGAGAATAGTTCACTTTCTGTGTCAAGCTCGTTAAAAAATGAAACACATACCCATGAGTATAGTTCATTATTCGTGTCAATATCGTTAAAAAATGAAATAGATCCCCCTTGAATTAAGTCGATTCTTCCACTAGATCTTATACCTAAACCTTAATTTCCTTTGTCTGTGTCAATTGATCCTCTTTCTTCCTCCCTCTCTAGGGAACCTATTCCTATTAGCATCCAAAAGTCATTTCGGATGTAGAAGAAGATTCGGTGGACGAAATGAAGTTTGGGGGCATGTCTCCATCCTTTGGACATCATGTTGGAGTTAAGTCGCTAGCTTATGGAGATCATGCTAGGGACAAATTACCAACCTATGAACATCATGTTGGGAAGAAAACACGCTGATTTGTATCACTCGAGCATTGTTTCATTCTTTATTTAAAGCTCGTGTAAAAATGAAACCAACCTCGAGCAGTGTTTATGTTCAGTTTCAATCTCGTGAAAAAATGAAACAAACCCCGAACACATTTTTATTCTCTGTTTCAATCTCGTGTAAATATGAAACCAACCCCCATCACAATTCACTTTATGTGTCTAGCTCATTAAAAAATGAAGCAGACAACCGAGCACAACTTTATTCTCTATTTCAAGCTCGTGTAAAAATGAAACTTGCCCCAAGCACAATTTTATTCTTTGCTTCAAGCTCATGTAAAAATGAAACCAACCCCGAGCACAGTTATTTTTCTGTGTCAAGCTCGTTAAAAAATGAAGCAGACAACCCAACATATTTTTATCACTTTTTCTGGCTCGTAAAAACTATATGAAAAAGGAACTCTTTGGAGTACAACCGAGCATATTTTTATCACTTTTTTGGGATCGTAAAAACTATATGAAAAATGAACTCTTTGGAGTCTCCTTTAAGCTCTTTTCAGACTCCCTAAACATGAAAATATTGTTGAGTGAGCTTGTTTCCTTTCAGACTCATTAAAAGGATTTGGTAGGGAATCTATGTTTATTTTTCATATGAGATGATACATGAAATTCAATGCAATGTACTCTACTTATACGATGCTCAAAGCCACAGAAGTTTGTTTCCTGTTACACAAGGAAACCATGGAAGATCCCAAAGTGAAGAAACACCCGGAGGTGCTCTTCATGTCCACTGGATCCATGCTCAATCAAAGTCAGTATATCCCTACAATCTCATGTCAATACTGGAATTATATTTCAAACCATGTCCAATTGTGCCACGCAGGTATCTCAACACCTGCTTTGCGGCAATCTAGTGTGTATGTCTCAACTAACTCATAAACAGGCTAAGTGCACTCACTACATAGAAAATATTTGGTCTGGTGTTAACCAGATACATCAATGATCCAATCAATTGTTTGTACAGGGTCGGATCAATCTCATTGGAATCGAGAGAAGACACACTTAGTTTCTTCAGATTCATCACCATTGGTGTAGCCATGGGCTTACAGTCCAACATCCCAAACTTCTTCAATATCTAAATTGTGTACTTCCCCTTACTCATGAATATCTCCTCATTTCTCTACCACACCTCTAGTCCCAAGAAGTAGTGCATCATACCAAGGTCCTTCATCTCAAACTCAAAGGCCAGCGCATAATTTCATTCAACAATAACTCTCTATGTACCAGTGAGGAATAAATCATCAACATAGAGGACCAAAATCAATGACTCACCATTAATAGTCTTGTAGTAAAGGTTGGGATTAGCAACACTTTTGTTGAAGCCCAAACTCATCAGGTATCCATCAATCCTTTCATACCAAGCTCAAGGTGCCTACTTGAGTCCATACAGGGCCTTCTTCAACCTACACACATGAGACTCCTTCTCATGTATCATGAAACCATCTGGTTGCTCGATGTATACTTATTCCTCAATCTCTCCATTGAGAAAGGTTGTCTTCAAATCCATCTAATTTAGTCTCCAACCCATGGATGTTGCAAGGGAAATAATCATCCAGATAGAAGTGTATCGATCAATAGGAAGAAATATCTCATAATTTATTCCCTCCACCTGAGAGAATCCTCTAACAACAAATCTCCCTTTGTGCTTCTCTATGCTCTCGTCGGCTATGTATTTGATCTTATAGATTTAGTTGGAAGTCACTACAGACTTCCCCTAAGGTCTCGTAACAATATCCCATGCATCATTCTTCATGATGGACTCATACTTCTCCATCATGGAAACTCTCCATATTGGCTAACTAGATGCCTCCTCATAACAGGAAGGCTCAGAATCAATGATGTGGTTCATAGATTTGGCACAGCACGAATATATCCGAGGTATATTTATCTCTCGGAAGGTACCACAATGAGTTGCATGTCCTTCTGACTCCTATAGATTCTAACGATTCCATGTAGGTCTCTTCCAACCTACTGCAATATTTCTGGGGACATCAACTAGAGCTACAGGATCAATGAAATCAATTGGATCAATAAGATCAATTGTCTCCCTATGAATTGTTGGAGGGTGAGGGGGAGAAGGCACCATCTCTTCATGTCTCTCACTATCAATATCCATGTGAGAACCTCTATATATATTGAAGGCTACCTCCTCCTCAAAGGTAACATCTCTACTCACATCAATCTATCTATGACTAGGGATGTAGATCCAGTATGCCTTTGAAGACTCATTGTACCCCAAAACTATACCCTTTCTTCATGAAGCATCTAGCTTGGTACTTTTATCCTTGGGTACATGAATGTATACTTGACACCCAAATATCCTAAAGTGTCCAACATCATGCTTTACTCTAGTGAAGGCCTCCTTGGAAGTCATGTTCCTCAAAGTCTTATGAGGACTTTTGTTCTGAAAATACAGTGCAGTCATGGATGCCTCTTCCCACATAAACATAAGTAAATGTTGATCATGAATCATCACCTTGACTACCTCAAAAATAGATATTTTCTTCCTCTCTCCGACCCCATTCAGTTGATGGTTTTAAGGAATGGTGTACTCCCTCTTGATCCCTTCCTCAATGCATAAAACATTGAAATCATGGGATGTGTATTCTCCTCCATTATCCGATCTCATCACTTTGATCTTCTTTCAGGTCAGTTTTTTGACCTGTGCTCCATCCATAGGGAAAGGAATCCATCCTTGGTCCTCACGAAGTAAATCCAAGTCTTCCTAGAGTGGTCATCAATGAAGATCACATGGTACAGGTATTCACTCAAGGAAGCAATTGTCATGGGTCCACATAAATCTATATGAACCAAGTCTAAGATCCTCTTGGATCTGTTGTCATTGCTCGAAAAGGACCCCTTGGAATTATTTTCAAGAGCACAACCTCTATAAATTCCATTGTGTTCAACATGGATCTTTGGAATTCCTTTCACCATCTTCCCCGGAGCAGGAACAACTCTATAATGTAAATGAGAAAGTCTCTTATGTCATAGTTCGCTCAAACTAATAAAATCATGTATCAAGGCCTGAATTGGTCAGACAGTCAATTTGTACAATCTGTTCTATCGAACACCAATCACCCAATCAGAATCCATACTAGAGTTATTTTTCCATGCAAGAACCTTTCCATCAGAGAAATAAATAGTGTAGCCTTTGTTCTCTAAGGTTGAAATAGAGACAAGGTTCCTTCTCATCCCAGGTACAAACAATACATCACTCAAATGGAGTAGGGTGCCAGAATCCAATTGTATGGAAGTGAATCCAACTCCGTTGGCCCTTGACCAAGTTTTGGAGAACCTTGGTCATGTTTGACCATTTTTGGGACTTTGACAGGTTGGTCGAAGGTGGAGCGCAAGGCGAAGAGGAGATCGCGGGATCTCGCCCCCTTTTTAGGAATTTTTGGGTTTAGGGTTTATGTTATGGGTATGGGATGTCGGCCCATGGGTTTACCCATGCCTTGGCCCATTTTGTAATGCATAAATAGAAAGCTAGGTGATGTAAGTAAGAGGAGAGATGAGGTGCTAAGTGCTATACTGTGTGTTAGTGCTAGGTGATGTAAGTGCTATACTGAGGTGCTAAGTGATAAAGTTGGATCTATGTGATTGAGTTAGCTTTGGGCATATTGTGTGTTAAGAACTTGCAGAGCTAAGTGCAAGTGACTGTAAAGAGGCTTTGTGCTATGATCGACTCAGGGAAGGAGGATATGGCAAGGTGTGCGCAGATCTCCTATCCTATGTGGAGTGGGTTTTGATGCTCTGTGCATGCAAGGAGATTGACAGAAGAAAATAAAGAAGACGAAGATTTGGTGGACGTAGCCCCTCGCTGGGGGTGAACCACATATATCCTATGTTATGGTTGTTGTGTGCATTATGGTTTTTATTTGAGTTATGCTTAGTATAGAAATATATGTTAGATGCATCTGATATAGTATCTTAGTGCTTAGTAATGTGAATGAATACTAGATCGGATCTATTTCTATATACTAAGCGCTTGGATGTGTTAGATCTTGTTGAATACTGCGATGTTATGTAATTAGGGTTTTCTCCTGCGATGTTACTAAGGGTTAAACACTGATGAATGTTAACTTCTAATTACTCTGTTAAGTATTGTAATCACATATATATGTCCTATATAGGTTGCATACACTTGAGTCCTGCAACCCCCCTGACTCTACCTCGGGTGAGACTTCATCTGCTTCGTAGGTGTTGCCGAAAGGGCCAATAGTTAGGTTTTTGTTGGTGCGTTTTTTAAGCGTTGAACCCTGGATCTTCCCCTGTGCCAACATATGGTTCCGTTGTCGGGACTTGAAACTCTGATTGTTGGGAACTGAAGAAAAGAGAAATCTTTGTGCGTAGATTTGTTGTTTTAGGGCGCAGTACTCTACTTGACTTGCGAAGCTTTGTGCTAAGAAAAGAAGACCAATCTGAAGAAAAGAGGTAAGATCTTAAATCTTTGTGCTCTGATAAAGGTTATATAAGTAAAAAAAATTGTTTCAAAAGAATGGATCTAGGTATGTTTGATAGATTTTTTCCTAGTCTAAGAACTAGGGCACAACTACTAAGGACCAAAGACCTAGCCGTCAAAGTTGAAAGAACACAGGAAGACTTGAAACACTTGTCCATATAGGAGAGTAGAGAACCTACCCCAGAAAGAGAAGAAGTATTACCCTTGAACCCTATGAAAGACCCTCCACAGTGCAAAGTTACTATGCCAAGAAGAGATAAGAACAATAATGGAAAGAGGAAACTAGTGACTCAAATCACAGGAAAGAAAGCTAGAAAGCTCAGCAAGAAGAAAGCAAAGTTAGAAAAATTGCAGGAAGTTCCAGAGAGGACTTTGCAGAAGGAAGGTTTGCAGAACTGGAACTTCGCTAGGATATCAGAATAGCGTATATTGACACTTCGCCACGATGAATCAATATGACCGTTGGAGGTGTCCCGACCATTAGAATGATGCTTCAGAACGGCTAGAAACGTAGTTATTAATGGAACGTTCGCCATTTGACTGTTGGGACTACACCATAATGGATGGAATTGCATTGATTGAGGTGTTCATGCTCGTTGGAGGATTCAGTTACGACAGTGTCTATTTATCCCGTCAAGCGTTGCACCGAGAACACTTTTTCCAATTGTGATTATCTGAGCCCACATAGAACTAGTTGCTTTTGCGCAGTGCCTATTGAGAGCTCGCCACCTGTTCTGTTACCTTGATTGTTTGTTCACCGACCTGAGATATCTGATATTTCACGTGTATGTCGGGTGACCTTATAATAGTAGAAAAAGTTGTCGAAGAAATCCTAATAGACCTCATGGCTGAGAAGGTGATGTCTACAGGTGTACAAGCTTCATCAACGAGAGGATTGCAAGCTTCCCCATTGAATGCATGTCGATCTGGGCCATCCTGAACTGCGACAGAGAAACAAACCAAGCATCGTGATGAATGGGTTAATGCGAAGCTTATCCCATCCATATTTCCCGACTACAACCCGCCTCTGGCTGGCGTGGTGAGTCGTGACAGTGTCCCTAGGGACTTCGAATACACCTTGATCATTGCGTACCTCTCGAAGGGGATATGTGCAATTGGACAGCAGTTGGGACAGATTATGACGTTGAAGATCAGTGACTTCAACTTGGGAGATTGCACGAACCATGGAATGTTTGCACCACATAAGTATTTTACCAATACCAAGGGGATGAAGTCGAAGATCATCCCCCAGCCATGGACCACAGACATCATGAGGTCCACCATCCTAAACGTAATGAAGATACCCCATTTTGGAAGGCATCAGGAGGTTAACGTGTGCATTAAAATCCTATTGTCTTTCTTCCATGGCGGTTATTTGTGGCTGGACAGACAGATAACCGTAGATCCAGTGTTGATCCATCGGATCACCGGATTAAGCATGCAAGGACCAGACCCACAAGAATTTTATCCAGGGAAGGTTCCATATCGTGCCCTGGCGCAGAGAATCAAAGACACCTATGGAGATGTTGAGAAGGCGAAGCGATTCTATAAGGTAGCCTCCATCTAGAATGGTGCAGTGGGCCTAGCCTACCAGTATATCATTGGTAAGCTAGTAAGGAAGAACAGACCCATGCAGGTAACAGGGTTCGTTGTTGACCTCGTAGGAAAATGCATTGAAGGACTACAAATGAATTGGGCGAGCTACCTCATCAACCAGTTAGAGAAAGACTGTCGTGAAGCTCAGGATCAGGGCTATGAGTTCCATTTTAGCTGGTTGTTAATCCTCATCACCTTCATTGCTTGGGAGATGTTGGAAGGAGCGACCTTCCCTGAGATTGAGTCGTCTGAACCCATCGCTGTGAAGTTCACTACGCTCTGGTACTTGAGCGACATGGCTAAGAAATAGCAGTCAAACGTAGTGTTCCACACCTATTACCTACGGCTAAAGAGGGATATTGATTCTTTCCCTCGTATGACGTCGAACACCCTACACAGGTTCAGGCCATTTGTAAAGTTCTACACAGATAGAAATTTTATTTATATCACTGCGTGTGGAGATGAACATAAAGAATAGATTCAATCCTACTATAAGCTCACTAAGGAGGACATGGAATAAATAACTAAGGAATGGCCCATAGAGTTCCTTATACCAGTCGACCAGGCAGAATTGTCCGACCTTGACCTCATCGGCAGTCCTATGCTCACTCGCAAAGAATATGATGCACCCAGCAGTAGCAGAAGGAAAAATAACGAAGAGTTACAGGAGCCGAATATTGCATCAAAAGAGACTTCTTCAGATTCACCTGGAGGGGGAGGAGGTGACAAAGTAGACAAGGAAGAGAATGACGGGAAAGAAGACAAACCAGAGTAGGGTGAAGTAACACCGCCTAGGGATCCACTTGGTGAAGCTAAGACATCCAAGAAAAGAAAGGTTTCCCCCATGAAACCTACATCATGGAAGAACTTAAAATCTAATAAAGCATCATTTCAGACTATGTTAATGGTGGATGACATGACCTTATCATTGTTGTTGTGTCAGACACCTCAAAGGATATCTTACAACGCAACGAAGAAAAATATGAAACCATGTATGATAGGATTGCAGCAAAGTTGAAAGGGGTATAGCAAGCCCTCTACTCCAGTCGCGTAGTGTCTACTGCACCTCCTCCATTAGAAGGAACAGAGTTGGGAGATGAGCCTGCCCAACTACGTAGATTAGTAGACTCGATAGAAGCTCGCCTTTGTCATGTCCAGGAAGAAAAATAACGGGCCATAGAGGCCTTGAAGAAAGAAAAAGAGGAAGCCATAGAGCAACGTCGGGTGGTGCAACAAGAAAAATATGACCTCCAGGTGAAGTTTGTAGAGGATAGAGCGCAGATCTAGAAGGAGAAAGAACAACTACTCACAGAGCAAATTGGAGTTAAAGAAGTAGTCACTAGATCACTTCACTCTGTGATGGGATTAGAAAAGATGGACGAACACCCAGTAGAGAGTCAGGTGGGAAAGCTTGTTGAATCCATTCAACAGCTCCAATAAAGATTCATGGAACTTGAGTTACAAGTAGTACCAAGCACTTCGCGGGAAGTGTGATAACAAAGAGAAGCAACTGCCCAAAGTGCAGTCCATAGAATCAAGGCATTGGCCTTAGAAGGCAAACAGATCAATATTCTAAGTGCACAGACCTACGAGCACCTTGCAGAGGACCCTAAACTAAGGACACTGGAGTCACAGCTCCAGGAGGCAAAGCTGCAAGAAACAATAGTGCAAGCACAGTTGAAGCCATTGTTAGCAGTCGAGAGGATGAAAAGAGCCCAGGAATAGCGCATGGTTCAGTAACAATTCCATGCCATCTAGAGCAAGGTCATGGAAGTGACCCAGAGGCTCCAGCGAGTGCAGGATGCACACTTTTTAAGGAAATTGAAGAATAAGGTGAAAAAATGGAACAAGTGGTCACCACAGTAGAACATCACTTAGAAGGACCTGTGACCGAGAAGGTTATTCAGGAGTTCGCCAAGTAGGAGACTCTGGTGAAGCAACAGGTTAAGGCAGCTCGAGCCAAGCTCGAGGCCTTTGAGGCAGAGTTACCCAGATCAGAGTGACGCGGGACAAGTCACAGGTGAGTGTTGGGGGCCTGTTGGCCCTTGACCAAGTTTTGGAGAACCTTGGTCATGTTTGACCATTTTTGGGACTTCGACAGGTTGGTCAAAGGTGGAGTGCAAGGCAAAGTGGATATCATGGGATATCTCCCCCTTTTTAGGGATTTTTGGGTTTAGGGTTTATGTAATGGGTATGGGATGTCGGCCCATGGGTTTACCTATGCCTTGGCCCATTTTGTAATGTATAAATAGAAAGCTAGGTGATGTGAGTAAGGGAAGAGATGTGGTGCTAAGTGTTATATTATGCTAAGTGCAAGTGATGTCAGTAGTTGGATCTATGTGATTCAGTTAGCTTTTTCCATACTGTGTATTGAGAACTTGCAGAGATAAGTGCAAGTGACTGTAAAGAGGCTTTGTGATGTGACCGACTCGAGGAAGGAGGATCTGGCGAGGTGCGCGCAGATATCCTATCCTATGCGGAGTGGGTTTTGATGATCTGTGCATGTAAGGATATTGACAGAAAATAATAAAGAAGACAAGGAGTTGGTGGGCGTAGACCCACGCTGGGGGTGAACCACGTATATCATGTGTTATGGGTTCTTTGTGCATTATGGTTGTTATTTGAGTTATGATTAGTATAGCAATATGTGTTAGATGCATCTGATATAGTAGCTTAGTGCTTAGTAATGTGAATGAATACTAGATCAGATCTATTTCTATATGCTAAGTGATTGGATGTGTTAGATCTTGTTGAATACTGCGTTGTTCTGTAATTAGGGGTTTCTCCTGCGATGTGACTAAGGGTTAAATATTGATGAATGTTAACTGCTAAGTGCTCTGTTAAGTATTGTAATCACAGATCTGTGTCCCAGCTAAGTTGCAGACACTTCAGTCCTGCAACCTCCTTGCCTCTACCTTGGGTGAGACTTCATCTGCTTCGCAGGTGTTGCCGGAAGGGCTGGTAGTTAGGGTTTTGTTGGTGCATTGTTCAAGCATTGAACCCTGGGTCTGCCCCTGTGCCAACAAACTCCCTTCATAGTATATCTAGAATCAACACCAAGTAAAACATGCAAACAATATTCTTTCTCTACTAGATATGTAAGGTTCTCTCTGTATCCAGTCATATGTCTTGAAGCACCACTATCAATCAAAAAAGTATCATTGCTAGTAGGAATTGTTATCACACAAGTTGTAGGTTGGGAAAATCCCAACCCAACCACCAAATGGCAACAAATAAGAGATAACCTACCCATTTTCACCTTAGGTAGGTGTTCTTGTCACTTTAGAGGTGAAGCGGTAACCTCAAGGGGGGAATCATAGTGATCCTAAGGGGAAAAGAGATGGAAAGTGTGATGTATGAATGAGTACCCCTATAGGTCAATTTTAAATGTGAGGAGAATGACTTTATTAACATCTTGATGGTAGCCAATGGTTGCCAAGAAGTAATAGACCTTGCAAATGTTGATTGTACTTGCCCGAGACACAAGAAAAACAAAAATACAAGCCCAAGTATATGATGGAAAAGAAAGTTAAGACTATTGTCCTTAATTGTAGCAGTTAGTAACAATATATATCAGCAATGAAAATGATAAATAATGTTGCAAACAAGTTAAGATTCTAGTTGAAAGAGCAAGAGATAAACTAGAAACAGTTAGATTAGTTCAATTAAGATAGCATTAGACTATAGCAATGAAAGAAGGTTGTAATAAAAGGTGTTTACATAATTTTTTTGCAGCCTTATGGCTGTAGCAAAAATTTTGTTATAGCATTAAATTCAACCATCAAAACTCACAAAGAATCCACCCAAAATTTGTGCTAGACTGGGTAGATAAAGGTGGCAAACTCTTAGCTAATTTTGACGGCTGAAAAGAAAGTTATAAGTAAAAGAATGTTAGGTTTGTTGCAGCCCTAATGGCTGAAGATGAAATTTTATAACAGGATCATGATAAAACCCTTTAGAGGGTGTTATCACTC
>ML791044.1:256254-274849 GCA_009831015.1 Picea engelmannii
CCATTTTCTGTACTGGAATCTTTCTTACATATGGTCTTCATCATTCTTTGACAGGGCTAAATTTAATTATCTGTCACTAGATTTGGCATTTTTAGTTCTATTTGGCAGATCGCCTCTTTATTTGGCGGATTAAACACTTTTCTTTTCATTCAGTTCTCGACGGAAATGACTTAGCATATAATGTTAAGCGCCATATGACCATTCAATGTAACCATAAGGTCCCAACGGAAAATCACAATCAGTACAAATTGTACCTTCCTTTGGATTTCCGCTCCCATACACTACTCGACACGTGGCTCCCAGCGGAAATCACCAAACGCCTTGGGGTTTGAACCCTCCATTCTCCGCTGCGATCTGGACCGTTAGTCTCTTGCTTACCAATCTCCGTTCTAACCTCAAACCTCCCATCCTCGACGAGATCTCAACTGTCTTGCCCAACTCTGCTCTAACCATGATCGTTCTCATCTCCAGCGCTGACTTGTCCTCGGATTTAACATTTAATTGCAGGTTCCTTCAACAATTTGGGTGCCGCAGGAATACATGATATAATCTAACTTCATGGATCACCGTCAATCCGTCTTGTGGTCGACGGTAGATCTTCCTCCACCTTAAATGAATGCTTCCTCATATGTTCAACTCACGCTCTTACTCATACACCTTCACATGCGTCCAACTCACGAATTCAACACATAAATTTACGCACAGAGCACACAAAATTAGACCAGATAAATATACATGAAATACAAGATTTCCAAAATCTTACAGAATCACTTCTCGAAGTAATTCCTTTCTAAACCATTCAATGAATTACTATTATTCGATCCATTGAGAATGAGAGAATCACAAATCAAATAAGAAAACAATCATGAGTACAGAGTATTTACACAGAAAGAAAGAATTTTCATTACTGCATTCCTTCAGAATTTCTTTCATAATTCTCTGTGTTTTTCTTCATTTCACACTCTATCTCTATCTCCTATATCTCTCTCCTCGAGCTCTGTGAGCTAACCCTCATCTAGACTCTTGCCAGATTAAACTAGGTTAAGCTGTCTAATCATCAACCAAAACTTGTATTTATATTACAGTGGGTTTTTGTTCCCAGATCCTATGATTAAGGAACAGAGTCCTTAACAAACTCAACTGACCCCTACGAGTCATCAGTGACTCACTATTCATTAACAAACCCTATCTTATCTTTTACAAGTGGAAAGGATCTAGAATCCTTGTCCATTATTCAAATTTTCCACAAAATAACAAATTATACAAGTGTGAGACCCTAGGTCTCTTTGAATTCTCTCACTTTGATGAAGTCATGGGTGACTTCATTTTCATGAGCCTATGCTCCTGCATCACCTGGGCCCTCCCATGAGGGAGTCAGGCCTAGTCCTACTCTGATACCATGTTGATTTTTCATATGAGATGATATATGATCGATATTTTATTACAATGATGAGTGTTCCATATATAGAGAACATATGGTGACTATCCATGAAAGGATGCGTCCCTTGGATAATAAATAACTACTTATTTATTATATATATTTATACATTGTATTATAAATATCATGTCATATTATATATAGATATAGAGATAGAGATAGAGATAGAGATAGAGATAGATATAGATGTATCTGGAAGAATGTCTACCTGACGTTGTCCAAACATCAATAGTCTATTCGATGTAAGTTTAACCTTTTTTTGGACCGGATGGACTAATTACGAAAAAGCAATACTCTAGTCAACCTTGGATATAAGAGTTCTCATTGTATTTTTTTACACGTTTTTGGGCTTAGGGGACTAAATTTACGAAAAAGAACACTCATGGAGCCTTCTTTAAGATCTTTTCAGACTCCCTAAACATGAAAATACCATTGAGCTTTCCTTTTGTGGGCTCATAAAATTATGCATCTAAGGAACCATATGGGACCGAACCCCTCCTTCAGGTTCGTTAAACATATGTTGAGGGACTCATCGAAGATGAGCTACTCTGAGCATCTATTATCTTCCTCAAGCTAGTTAAAAAATAAAGAGGTACCCGCCACCAATCATGGTGGGGGGGAAATTGAAGGAAGTGGGTCAATTTTTTGGAAAACAGTATGGCAGTTGTTTGTTGTCTCCCTTGAACATGGCACATGGTTGCATATCATCTTACAGTTGGATAATTTGTTTGTCTCTGAGTCATACCAATTCTATGAGTCCTCATACTCCTTCGACTCACCTGAAGAGTGCCCCGGTGATCATCGCGCTATTTTTTGGTCTATCTCTCAGTCGATTCAATGTTGCCAAGTCATCTGTCGTGCCTCACAATGTTCAAGGGAAGTTTCACCTCAAACCAACCATTCTACAATAATACCAATTTTCATTCTCTTGTCAGTCCATACTCATTTAATCCACCATCTTACATCAATTTCCTGTATCAATTTTGTGTCGATGATGGGGGATACATCATGGCCCTCCTTCGATGATTATGTTTCTATCGACTTCAACACATTATCCAAGAATTAGAATTAGAAAATAATTAGTACCTTGGAACTTGCATGCCTCAATGAAAAATTTCCTCACCTTCGACAATAGGTTTACACCATTGACCTATGATTGAAATATTCCACGGATGTTTGACCTCATCTCGTTTATTCACATTCACTAGAATGTGCTAGGGTACCTTGGGATTCATTGTCATCATTGGTGATTTCTCTCGCACTTTTTAACAGTATACATTAATGATCGGTAATCATGTGGTTTCTACCATGTTCAATGTCAAGACATTTGTTCACATGGCTAGAATCATACTGTTTCAGGATCAGGATGAAGACCCTAGGTTGGGTGCTCACTCTATTATGTGCTCACTCCAGTATAACCATCATATTTGAAATCTCACTAATGCATATGATGTCACATAGATCCACTTTGTATTGGTATGTGGATATGTTTTGTCATATTTTAGCTCCATTGTGTATTCTTTCATGGCTATGACCTAATTGATTCATGGAGGTATGGATCCACAATGTATGTTTGGTGGCCATATCCTTAGTTAATGCTTTCATGGATCTACGGTGTATTGGTCGGCAACCATGCTTTGAGTCAATTTATTCAGAGTATAGTTATGCCTACCTCAGGGATGACACATATATATTCTTTGATGTTTGTTTGCAGCTTCCTCCAGGCTCTCCTACTCTGTCACCCTTGCATTAATATTTTTGTAAAGTGTTTCGGCCATCAGTTTCTCCTCTGACCTCACACTTTAGGGGGAAACTGCTACACACCTAAATGTCACACTTAAGTGTCGTAAGTGTCGTATGCACCTTACTAAGTGTCGCATGCACTTTAGTAAGTGTCACAATTTTGACACCATCAAAGACCATTTGTCATAATCCCTAGTCATTGTGGAGGATAAAAACTCATCATGAGAAGGTCAAAATAATGCCTTTTCCTTGAGATTTTGACCATTTTTTAAGGTTAACGTTCCCCTGCCCATGTATAGGGAGCATTGAACTCTTGTCAACGCTCCCCTTCCCATGTATAGGGAGCGTTGTCATTTCCCTATGCTCAGTGTTGGGCGAGCGTTGAAGTGGTTAGAGGGAGTTATGGCTAGCCTGCCTTATTCTAAGGGTTAGTTCTGAGAAGCTGAGGTCAAGGATTTGAATGATATCTCATGGCTCTATCTTAGGTAAACTCAATATCCATGAAATAAGCTAAATCTCAACTTATGGAGCTAAATCCTCAACCATTTCCCAAAATACTTCATGGTGGTTAAGCCTCCAACTCCTATATAATGATGGAATTCCAAGGTAAAGGGGGGGAGGAGAATCCATTAGAGCATCATACTTTTGATCTTGAAGCATTCAAGAGAGGGTTGGATAGGAGAGATTTGGAGCTGCTACAACATCAACTTTGATTGTAAGTACTTCATTATTGCTTTCCATTAATACATAACTTGGCCTATTCCCTTCATATTTAATGTCACTTGTTACATGCATGTCTATTGTTGTTAAAGTCATCATAGATAGATATATTGTCACCTAACAATATAGTGTAGAAGAAGGAGATTTCTCTTGTTCCTTGCAGGTTTTTTCTTGCGACTAAGAGCTTGGTCAACAAGCTCAAAGGTTGGAGCAATGAGGACAACCATCGTAAAAAGGTATGTCATCCATCTATTTCCTCTTAATCTGATTGTTGATATAGGTCTAAAGGGAAAGTAGTTACCATTTGTTTTCCTTCTATCGTGGATCAAAGAAGGGGTCTTGATCCAATCGGGGTTTCACCTGTCCACAGGTGGAACTTTACCATAATAGAAAGTATAACTTTTACCACATTTTTTTGTAGTAGTGAAGTTCGTATCATTAATCAAACAAAAATGTTTACAATTACAAAAAACAAATTATGCACTCTAATTTTAACAAGTATGATTATGAATGTAATAGAAGTTTTTAAGTAAAAATCAAATTCTCAGAGTTGGCATTGTGACTCAAGATACAATTCTTCTCAAAGTATTCATAGTTTTTTCTTACTTTTATGTGCATTTATTGTACCAACAATAAAATTGAATAGTTGAGCAATCTCTTTTGTGTTATGGCTTGCATTCTTTGGTTTAGTTATCAAGTTGTTCATGGTTTATTGTTAGATGTTTTTTTGTTGATGTACATACATTTGGCAACTTAAGTTAATGCATCAAAACTTCTTGTATGTTAATGGTTAAATTTGTGACAAACCAATCAATCCTCACATAATTATCTAAAAATGCTTTTGCACTTCTTTATCAAAATATTTGTTTTGGTGTGTACTTTTTGATTCATAAGCTTAAGCTAATAATTTTCTCTTCATAACAATTACCCCTATTGTGTTTTTCATATTGCAACTAATTAGTTTCATTAGCTACTGCAACCAAAGTTGTGCAACTTGACATGTCTTCCCATGGATTGAGTATTGTGTTTTTCATATTGCAACCAATTAGTTTCATTAGCTACTGCAACCAAAGTTGTGCAACTTGACATGTCTTCCCATGGATTGAGTAGTAGTGTGTGTCCATGTATTCAATTCCCCCGGATCTAAATCACCCATTATAGGGGGACAATGTCTCCCCTTACCACATTCGCAACTCATATCTTGTATATAAATTCTCATTGTTCGATTACTCTTTTCCATGAAGGATTTGTCGACCTTAAATATTAGGATAGCTTCGTCAAAGAGCCTTTGACTTGCCCCTACCATAGTCCAACTTGAACATTGAACCCTTTAGTCATGTCATTCTGTGAAAAACATCATCAAACTTAAAGCATTGCTTTCAAATAATTGACAAAATCCTTTTATTTGAATACAAATTATAATTTTTTTCTTTAAACTCTACTCATAATATAACCATTTGATTTCTAAAAAAATATTAATTTTTTTATACAACATTTATTTTTTATCAATAATCTTAAATTAATTATATTTCTATTTCTTATAATTTAATTATTCATTTTTATTAATTATATTTCTATTTATTATAATTTATTAATTTAAAATTGTATTTATTTATTTATTTTTCAAAACCTGACTTAACAACTCCCATTTGCCATTGGTTTAATATAATCCCCTTCCCTTTTAATAAGAAGTTGTTTCTCACAAGTTATCTCTAATGTATCGGAAATAACAAGATACTATATAGTCCAATCAAATCTTTTTTTTTATTTTGTGTTCAAACCCACCAAGGTCAACTTCAACAAAAATTCACCATCATGACATCCATTATTATTGTAAAAAGAAATATAACTTTTCAGGTAAACTGATAAAGAAAAAGTCCTCCACGTTATATGTTTTTATTCAGATTCTCTAATGATTAAGTTTCTGCTCACGGGTTTAGTCACTGTTTACCTTTTGCATTTTTCTCAAATTTTTCTGGGCTGCAATCATGGAGATTTGTGAATTTTGTTATACAATTTTTTTTATAACCATAATCGTGTTATACTTGCTAAATGTCATTAAATAAATTTCAAAATATTTTTTTAAATTAAAAAAAATATTTTTATATATTTGTAAATCACATTTTAATAAATTTATGAATTTGATATTTTAAAAAATTTATGAATTTAATGATTTAAATATAAAAAATTTATATATTTTCTTAATTATATTTTATATTTTTTCTTAATTATATTTTATATAAATCTCCACCACATTAATAATTTCATATCTACAATAAACTACTTAAATATATTAAAAAATAATTTTACTTACTATTCTTAAGATTTCTTAAGATTTGATACACCAATTAATTTTACTCAACATTAACTTCAAGACTCTTCTATCATATTATTCAAATGGTATCATTTAAACTCTTCCCTCAAAATGCTAAGGGGAACCAACCAACATCATAAGGTTAGAGTATTTTTTATGTTACTTTATTGAATTATGATTAAGTAGTTTAAAAAGTTGCATGATATTAATAATAAAAATTTTAATTTTATTAAATATAAAGTTTTGAATATGTGTATATTTATTATATAGTTAATTAAATGTAATTCCAGTGGCACTTGTTGATTTAACTTTATATCTTAAAAAATTTAGTATTTATTTTAGATATCATCTTTACTTCGAAAAGAATTGAAATATATTATTTGAAAAAAAAAAAATTATTTAATTCATATTTATATTAATATAAATTATAACATAATAAAATTAAATTAAGAAAACAAGGTCATTGAAATAAGAGTCTTTTTCTTTTTTCTTTTTTTCTTTTTTTTGACAAAAATAGATGATGGTTGAGAGAAGAGTAATGGTGGGAGGAGTAGGTAGAGTGTTAGTGTTTTGACGGGGTGCAGAAGCTTGTGAGTATAGATAGGAGCAAGATTGGGATGAGGTCAAGGGTTGGGTGGTGAGAGATGGCAGAGATCCATGCATCCTCAGCAGCAGAGGGTGGACAGGATCAGACGTGAAATAATTCATTCAAAAATGTGATCGCGAGGGAAGTTGGTCAGCTGCCAAAAGACGTGGAAATGGGGAGGTAGGCAACAGTTTGACTGGGAATGAACCATCAGTCAAAGCAGAAATTGGGAGTGCTCGTGTTGAGAAGTGCATGAGGAATGGATGTCTGGCCTAGATGAATGAAAACCCCTGGTATGAGGTAACCTCATCTCATATCGGGGATTAGATCCAATACATGAAGGATCACGTGGTGATAGGGAAGTTCCTGGGAATCTAGCCATCGAAAAAAGATCTGATGGTGTGGGTTAAATCACGTTAGAAGGTGAAAGAGAAAACGGATTTAAAATTGGGGTCAAAGGGCTTATTCATGGTATTATTCTCATGCACTGAGGATAGAGATCGAATCTTTGATGATGAACCCTACTTCTTTAACTCCATTGGCCTACACATACGATATTGGACAAAAAGATTCGCTCTGAAGAAGGAATATTTCACTGTGGCGCCGATTTGGATCATATTGTATTTGCTACCTCGAGAATAATGGGATAAGGAAACCTTCGAAGGAATAGGGAACACCTTAGGATCCTTCATTAAGATATCAGAGGTAAGTAAAACAGAAAGATATACATCCTATGCAAGGATCTGCGTATATATGAATGTGGTAGGGTCACTACCAGAGTCAATCGTCATCCCCTACCAGAACACAGACTCGGCCCATATATTTGATTATGAGCATATACCCTTTTGATCTCAAAAGTGCCATGAACATGGCCATTTGTTTGGAGATTGTTCGTTGAACGTAGTTATCCCAAAAAACAAGGTAAAGGAAGACTTAGATGTTGAGGACTTTACAAAGATATCAAGCAAGAGGAAGGCAAGTTGCAAAGCAAATAAACTAGCAAGGGGAGCAATAGACAACAACACAAATAGATACCAGAAGCTAGAGGGAGAGACAAGTGAGGATTTGGGTAAGCAAGAGCAGCCAAGTCAAAAAGTAGTAAAGTCAATTGTAATACAACAAGAGGAAGACATACAAAAGCATAAAAAGATAGATCCTATTGCAGAGACCACCCAAGTGGAGGGGGGGGAAATAGAAATGCATGAATCTAATGAGCTTGAGGGATCACAGGACGAAGGGGAATGGAAGGATGTCATGCAGGAAATGGATCGAGAAGATGTGGAGGTGGACATCAAGGCGTTGATGGAAAAACGTGGGGAATAGGAAGTTAATAATGAAAATATGGCAACTCCTTAAAATATAACGAGACTTGCTTAAGGGGAAAGGAACAGAGTCCAACCAGGGAAATTGGGCGACCACATCAGGAAGCCTGGGGATCAAAACTAATCTCATGAAAACACAGAAGAAATCATCTAGAGAAGAGAAAAAACAGTGTAGAAAAACTCATAAACAGAAGCTAGAAGAGACAAGGGTCGTGTTGGAGGACTCGGGACAATCAGTGGGGCTTCCGGAACAATATTTCCACCCCCAACCAAAATGTTGAAATTAAGATTATTTCCTGGAATATAAGAGGCCTTAATTCCCTTTCCAAACATAGGATGCTTCATAAGAGGATTCTTTAGGTGAAAGTTGATTTAATTGTGCCAAAAGAAACAAAATGTAATAGTGATTCAATGAGGCGGATAACCCAGAATATCTAGAGAGGTTGCGAGGTTGAACTAATAGAGGCCAATGGTGCCTCGGGAGGGTTAGCCATCCTTTGGGACCTGACGATTCTGAAAATGGAAATCCACACTATATCATTCAGAATACTAACAACAAAGTATAGAATCATAGGTACTTACGATCAAAGGTATGTATCCAACGCATATGGCTCACTGTCTTTGATATTGAAGAGGGAGTTCTTAGATGCAATCAACCTACTGGGAGAGACCATGAGAAACCAACATTGGCTCATCGGAGGAGACTTCAACATGATAAGCTCTCTGCAGGAGAAGAAGGGAGGGGTCTAAAGATTGGATGGGGAGAATGATCTGGATTATTTTTGGCACGAAATGAGAACGGAGATATAATAAATAAATGTACATAGATATCTCGGATATTCAATAATATAACAGAAATATATCAAAGATGCAACCATAAACACAGAGATACAGTAATACACAATTTCTATTAATAAGCGAAATGTACAAAACTGTAGAAATACAGAGTGAAAGACTTGCTAGAATGGTGGAAGCTTATCTCTGAGAAGATATATGACGGTTAATCGCATTCACAAGAACATGATTTTACAATGAGGTTCCAAAGGCCTTTTTATCATAAAGAAAATCCAAAACCCTAACCCTGGAAGATGAAAAGCCAACAGTTTTGTGGACCCTGTTTTGGGTAGTTTGGTGTATCAACTTCCCGGGGGCATAAATTTGGCATATGATCTTCATTTGGGAGGCATGATAGCTCGTTGGAAAGGTCTATCCGAGGACTACACATTTTTCTATCACACTCTAGTTCAATTCTATATTATGATTGTGGCAAGCCAAAAAAAACGATGTTTAGAGCCTCAAAACGGCCCTGGAAGTTCAAGACCTGAAAACTAGAAAAACAATTGCCAAGGTGGAATATTGTTTTTCGAACCAGTGGAATATGTGGGTGGCCAAAGATATCCACCTGGATCAATACTCCCTCCTTATGAAGCAATGGTCTCCATTGCGTTGAGTTCTCGGGGTAGAGGGGGAAGCGTTTGTTGAACCTGAACCTTGGTGAGTTGCTTGCCTTGCTGGAGAAGTTGTGTTGCTTAGTTTGTTGAAGGTTGTCACAAACTTCTTATTAGTGGGGTTGAGTTTGTTCAACCAATTGAGCTACATGAGATGACTATGTGCATAAGGAATCTGTGCGCTTTGATGCAACCTTGTCGACCTTCTTTTGTTGGATAGAAGGTGCTTGGGCCGAGGTTGTAGTGGTTGCAGTGTCCTTATGTTCACCTTTTCAACAAATTGTGAAGAAGTTGAATTTTGTAGTATGAGATACTACCTTGCGGCATTGTTTAGGTGGGACAATAGTTGGAACTACTTCTGGTATTCTTTAGAGATGACCCCCAAAGTAACAATGAAACTACGAGGTCGAGACTCATAAACAGCATGGTGCTTCCACATATATGGCTGGCCCAAGAGAACATCATTGACATCCAGCGGGGAAACATCACATAATGCCTCATCCTTAAAGGGTTGGATGTCGTATCACAATCATCATTGTTGGCTAACACGGAGATCTCATCCCTAGCGAAGCCACCCAATGTTGTATGGTTGTGGGTGTGGTTTTTTCAACAATCCCAATTGTTTGATGACCTATGTTGAGATGAGGTTCATTTGGCTTCCACTATCAACAATAAAATGCAGTGGGGGCCCTTTCACCTACATCTATGAATGAAAAAGGTTCTCCCCCTCTTCAAGGTCTGTTGGTTCTTCTGGTTAAATTGTTGTGGTCGCAAAAATAGCAATGGGATCTGCGTCGATGATCTTTCTTCTATTAGTATTTTCTGAATCAAATTATGAATCAGGGTTTGGCTCCTTATCTTTGATCTCATCCACCAATGATTGTTTTGAGCGACATTCATCGATGTTGTGCCAGGGGATTTTGTGGAAATCGAACCATTTTCCAGTTTCCTTTCTGTTACCCTTCTTTTTCTGTGGTTTGGACTACTTTTCTAAAGGTTGGTTATTAGGGCCATCTTTACCATACTTTGGTTGTTTCGGATTTGCAGACCCAGACTCTCGCTTGTTCTAGTGCTTAAATTACTACTCGATTTTAACAACATATTGATAAGCAGCACCTAGTGATGAGATGTCTAGAAAATCCATTTCAGTTTGGATATATCTTTGTAGATCCCCGCGGTATTTCAGAACCGGATGTCACTCGGAGTCTTTGATACCCAGCTTGGTGTGCAAAGTATATAATTTATTGGTTGATCTAAAAATGAAGAAGACTTGAAAAACTTGAAAACTTATTGCAAGTGAATGTTATGTGTTTAAAGCAAAAGGATCAGTTTGCAACACATAAAATAAAGGATTACTTATGCAAATTACACATAGACAGTAGCATAAACATTGAACATAAACACATATGCATAGCAATTGATAAAGGAGTTCACCCCTCTTATGGGCTACATCTCCTGGTCCAGCTTCCAATGGATCATTATTATTAATTGCTCAAAAAGTTCTCAAAAATATGTCTTACAATGCTCAAACTGACAAACCGACTGCTCCAATGGCTTCCCAGCGTCCCAAAACCCCTGTCTGGGCTCTTTCGGCACCTCAATCGGTCAAAAAATGAAGAAGTTAGGCCTCCTGGAAGTCTCCATCTTCAAGCTTGATGTCTCTGGTTCTACAATTTGCACCCCTCTTGAATGAACCTGGCTCACACGCTCTTTTAAGCGCAAAAACCCAGCACCGGGCGCAACCACGCCAACGGTGCAAACCGTAGAACGGTTAAGGGTGCGCCAGCCCCTAACCGTCTCGGCACCTGGGCATATGGCCATGTGACCTCGCACTTTGATAAAAGGTGGTTACCGTTTAAAAACCGTGGAACCAACTCACGCGCTCCAGATCGCGGGCACATGGCACATAATATATGACCAAGGGTTATAAAAACCCCGTGCACCAAACCGCGCACATACACTTTAATATGGTCACATGTTTGTAATAGGACCACGGGTTATCAAACCCGCGCGCAAACAGTCGGGTAATATACAATGTGGTCATATGTGTTGAACAAAACCACGGGCCGGGGCTAAGCCCCAGCCCGACCCCCACCCATTTACACATTTAAATGACTTTAAAAACATTGCAATGGGTTATATGTTAAGTCACAACCTATGGGCATATTGGTCGGACGTATATGCAAAGGCATTTCATAGTGGGGGGAGGTCCGGGGGTCGAACCCCGCGGACTCCCATAGTTTTTATACAACCATAATGAACCAACCAACGAGGGACACGTGGCGCCCATGGATTGGGCCATGTGCCCTCATACTATTTGTTGTCAACAAGACACGTGTCGCTCCATGATTCGCCAACTACTAACCAATGAACGCTTGCCACATCATCCACCTGACATGTCACTGTAAGGACTGTATGGTCCTGCCACGTCACCGTACGGACTGTACAGACAGGTACAGTCAGCAACAAATTTTTGCCTGTTTGGCTTGGCAAACAGATCGCGATATCTTCTCCATACGGACTCCGTTTGAGAAAGTAAATATATCGTCGGAATCAGGAAGACTAGACGGACGCAATGGCTTTGTTTTCGTCGCATTCCGAGAACTTTGAAAATTGAGCAAAATTTGATCCCCTGATCATTGGTGAACTCCGGCACTACTTGGCCCCTCTCTTTCCATTGTGTGGTCCATCTCATGTATTGGTTGTCATAGTTTCCAACAGGGTAATATTTTTCCTTGACTGCATCCACAAAAAAATCCCAAGTGGACTCAGCCCCATATATTCTAGACTCCTCTGTGGAAATTTTCTCCCAGTAAGTTTCCCACCAATGTTTAACATGGGGGACAACCTTAAGGAGTGCGAAGGTGATCTTTTCCCTTTCAGAGAAATTATGAACAGAGAAATAACCTTCTAGCAGATTTAACCATTTTTCTAGGGCATCTGCATCTATCTATCCTTCAAATACGAGAATATCAAAATTAACTTGTACCTTGAAATGAGAGGTTCCTCCAAAGTGGTCACTTGATGAATACGCACATGTTGTTATCGGCAGGCGTTGAAGGATGTGGGAAAAATTCTCCATCATTTCGTCCCTATGTCGCGTGAGAGCTTGCTCAAGCAACAGATTAATAGAATCTTATGCTCCATCATTTTTCTTTTCTTCTACCATGGAGGGTTTCTTGGGCATGTGAGAGCGATTTTCCTCAAGAGAGAAAAGATCGAGACCCAACTTTCTATACTCGGACCTCATCGGGGACATGCACTGAAAAACGATCAAGAGCAACCATTGATCTGGATTATTTTTGGCACAAAATGAGAGCAGAGATATAATAAATAAATGTACAGAGATATCTCAGATATCTAATAATATAACAGAAATATATCAGAGATGCAACCATAAACACATAGATACAGTAATACACAATTTATATTTATAAGAGAAATGTACAAAACTGTAGAAATATAGAGTGAAAGACTCGCTAGAATGGTGGTAGCTTATCTCCGAGAAGAGATGTAACGGCTACTCGCATTCGCAAGAATATGATTTTACAATGAGGCTCCAAAGACCTTTTTATAATAAAGAAAATCCAAAACCCTAACCCCGGAAGATGAAAAGCCAACAATTTTGTGGACCCCCTTTTGGGTAGTTTGGTGTATCAACTTCCCGGGGGCGTAACTTTGGCATATGATCTCTGTTTGGGACGCACGATAGCTCGTTGGAAAGGTATATTCGAGGAATAAACATTTTTCCATCGCACTTTAGAAAAATCCTACAATGTGATTATGGAAATCCCTAAAAACGTTGTTTAGAGCCTCAAAATGGCCCCAGAATTTCGAGACCCGAAAACTAGAAAAAAAACTGCCAAGGTGGAAGATTTTTTTTCGAGCCAGTGGAATATGTGGGTGGCCACCGATATCCACCTAGATCAGATAATGAGACATTTAGGTCCTTAATTGAGAATCTCATACTTATCGGCATCCCATCAAGCAGTGACATGTTTACTTAGAACAATAGAAGGGGAGGGGAAAAGCATATTGTTGTCTTCCTGGACAAATTATTGATAACAGAAACTTTATTTCAATCCCAACATGATATCTCTATGGATTTCCTACCATATTATGGATTTGATCATTGGTCAATAGTTTTATCATGGGAGAGAAAACTAATACTAAGACCCAAGCCATTTTTCCTCGAAAATTTTTGGATGGGTCACCCAAATTTTAATCATATCAAGCTCTCGAGGAAGGAATAGACTAGACTTTATGGAACAAAGATTACCAATTTCACCAGAGACTTAAACACATTAGAATGTGCATAGGGGCCTAGAATAAAGAAGTTTTTGGCAACGTTTTCAAAGAGAAAAGGAGGTTGGGAAAAGAAATGGAAACAATTCAAATAGGGGCAATCCAAGGGGAGCAATCTGAGGAGATAGCCCATAGAGAGAAGTAGCTCATATTGGAACTGAATAAAAGGGACAAGCAGGAAGAGACATTGGTGACAAAATTCTAGGATTAGGTGGTTATAGGATGGTGATAAGAACACAAAGTTCTTCCATAATTCACTCCTTTGGAGGAGAAATCATAGCATAATTGCATCCTTGAGATTTGTAGTTGGGGAGACTTTAGAGAGGCATGAGGACATTGAGAGCGAGTTGGTAAATCATTTCAACCAGATCCTCGAGGAGCCAAAGGAGTATAGGGTTGAGGTGATTCAAAGGATAACAGAGTTCATTCCTAAGACAGTATCCCCGTAACAAAATCATAGTCTCATGAGGCCAACACATGAAGAGGTGGAGATGACGGTCAAATAAATGGCTCCAGGGAAAGCACCAGGACCTAGCGGTTTTACCACCAATTTCTTTCAAGCTTGTTGGAAAATCATCTTCCAAGACAATTGGTAATTTGTAGAAGAATCTTTCATGTCTAGATCCATTCTTCATGCCTTCAATGCAACTTTCATCAAAACGATTCCCAAGGAATGTGAGTCTAAAACCGTAGATAAGTTTTGTCCCATTTATCTTTGTAAAGTTATTTACAAAATCATAACCAAAGTATTATCCAATAGTTTAAAACCCCTCTTGAATAATATCATATCTCAAGAGCAAGGTGGTTTTGTTGAAGGACAAAAAATCATTGATGGGATAATCATTTATCATGAGGCCATTCATTCCTTAAAAGCCAACAAGAAATCCAGAATGTTGATAAAATTGGATATGTCCAAAGCTTATGATCGTCTGAATTGGAACTTCCTTCAGAAAATTTTAGAATCCTTTGGATTTGGAGATGATTGGATACTATGGGCTTGAAACTTAATATCCATGGCATTCTTCTCAATCATGATTAATGGGTCCCCTTCTCGAGCATCCAACCCTTCTAGGGGCATCCGTCTGGGGGATCCCCTGTTCCCTTACCTTTATATCATATTGGCCAAGGGGATGGGGCACTTCCTGAAGCAGGCCCTCTCTGAGGGATCCATCAAAGGGCTCACCTTAAACCCTCAAACTGACCCATTGTCTCACCTTTAATTTGTGGATGACACGTTGTTAATGGGGCAACCTTCGGTAAGAGAAGCCTTTTCCCTCAAGAAGATTAAAGATGTATTTATGAAATCCTTTGAAGTGATAATAAACATGTCTAAATCACAGATCTTCTTCTTTAACTCTCCTTTGTCGATTCAACGAAATATTGTCCATTTGTTGGGATTTCGGTGAGCCTTTCTATGCCCTTCTATTTATTCTCTATGATGGAAGCTCCAATGAATATAATCAATAAAATCAAACTTTTCTCTAGGGAGAGGAGGTGAGGGAAAAGAAATGGGCTCTAGTGGAATCGTACAAACTCTGTGCCCCTAAATCCCATGGTGGACTTGGCATTAAAGAACCCCAGAGTATAGGTAGAGCACTAGCAGCAAAAATCTGGTGGAGATGTTCAAAAAACTCAAAGGCACTATGGTATAAGATATAGAATATCAAATATGTGCCTGATATCCCCCAAGATGAGTTGATCAAATTGGACAAGGAGCACCTAGGGTCCCTCATCTGGAGAAATGCATGGAAAAATAGGGGTTTGGTACAACAACGAAGTTTCTAGGAGGTGCACGAAGGCCAATCAACCCTCTTCTGGGAAGATGCATGGGAACCAAAACTGATTCTAGGTGAGCATGAAAACTACCATGAAATGAGAGAGGTGTGACATTATTGGCATGAACCATGGGACAGAATGTTGTCCCATGATAGGATTTGGAAAAAAAGTGAGGAGTGGCCTACCAAGTGGATTGGTGGAGTAAAAAAGGATATAGAGGAAAAGCTACAGAATAGATAGATTCAAGCAAGAATGGAGCAGGACATCTTGAGATGGGGAAGGAAAGGGGATGGTAATTTCAAAGTTTGGGATTCCTACATATTGGTTGTCATATTTAAGGAGGATAAACAAGAAATGTGGAACAAAATCTGGCACTTGGCCTTGTGGCCAAAATATCAACCTTTCTCTGATTAGTGGTAAGGCGTAAAGTCTTAAGTTGGGACCACTTTATCATAAGAAACTACAAAGGACCATCCATTTGTATGATGTGCCAAGAAGAGGGGGAAAATTTGGATCATCTATTTAGCACCTGCAGAGAAGCTTCAATCCTTTGGGATAAGGGAGCGGATCTATTCAGGCATTCAGATAGGATCATAAATGACATAACCAAAAAAATGGAAGATTGGAGGCAGGACCCCTTTGCTAATCATATTCTTAACATGGTCTAGAACATGTTCCTGAGTTTTTTTATTTGGAATATATCGAAGGAAAGGAATAGGAGGGACTTCAAACAACGACAGCTCACAGTTGAACATATATGGCATCTTATTCATTCTAATGTGCATATTCAATCATCGCCTCAATGTGGTCAGGCGAGGATGGGGTGCTATCAGAGGTTGAGGCTAAAAATTTTAAGGATTGGCAAGTTGAGCTCTGCTATAATCGAACCACTCTAGTTCAGAAACCTCTGGGTACAACGTCAAGGGAGAAACGGGAACCAACATCAAAGGGTTTGTTGAAGTTAAATTTTGATGGGGCATCAAAGGGAAACCCAGGACCCTCTCGGGCAGAGGGTGTCTTCCCCAATTATTATGGGGAAATCCAATCCATATATGTAATCATACGTGGGAACAATTCGAATAATGGAGCAGAACTTGCAAGGCTAATGAGAGGATTGTGTATCATTGAGGAACAAGGATACAAGTCTTTGGTTGTAGAAGGGGATTCCCAACTGTTGATTTCAGCACTAAGGAAATTAGTTAATGGGACTCACCATGACAAAATCTCCAATAACTAGAGACTCTCCTTTGGGTTTTATGAGGTAGCACAATTGATTAGTCTTGTCCCAGTGGTCATTTCGGCACATGTTAAAATAAAAGCAAACGCAGTGGAAAATTGTCTTGCTAATGCAGGGGTGGTGCAGATGAACCATTTTAAACTATGGCATTGGGGGGAGTTTATACACTCTACGCTCCGAGAGGAATTTCATCGCCTTAATGAGTTGGAAATTCAACCCTCGGATGGGGTGACACCATTCAGGGTTCGATGAATCCACGTGGTGCCTCACGCAACTGACCTGGTAGATGGGAGGATCCATCTAGGAGTAGGGTCTCCAAGCAATATGCGAAGGAGGGTGGTGAGTGTAAGTTTCGAACGTGGGGAGTACATCCCTATGAGTTCCTTCGTTGGAAATGATGGTAAGCATTAATCTGGGCTTGGTTTAATACTGTGCAAGAACGTAGCATTCGACGATGCAGAAGTGGAGGCTTAATGGAAGGAATACTACGAGGAACCAAGTGAATAATGCATAAATTAGGAGGAGCTCGAGAGTTCTAGAAATTATGTTTATGTTTTTATTAACTTCATGTGGGGGTGGCAATTTCAAGTCGGATCTATCCCAAAGAGAAAATCATGGCATAATAGTGAGATTTTGATTGTGGGGGATAATTCAATGAGGCTTCCTTGTTTTAGTTTGGTTCTTGGCACCCTGAGAATTCTTAGGATTGGGGAGGTTCGGAGGCCCAGAGAGGCAAGAGTTGTGTTGGGACGATCAGGGTTGCATGCTCTTTGGTCGAAGGGAGAGACTCGTAATCGGTCTGCAAAGTGGAAATTCAATTCGGGGGTGTGGCGAGCATGTAATTGCTACCGGGGAATAAATTTGCAAAAGACCATCAACTATCTACTGACGGTTGCAATTCCCAGGATGGCCAAGGGTTATGGAAAGAGGGGAAGGGTGAAAAGTCAAAGGCGAAGTGGAACGAAGCAGCCTCATCCTCCCAAGGGCTAGTAGCACCTACCAAAGCATCTCGTGAGGCGTGGGAAGCTAGACACCGCTTCTAGGAGCATTGCTCGAAAGCGGGAAAAAAGGAAGTCGAGGAGGGTGAGGCAATGGTATGGAATCTGAGAAAGACAACTTCTGACAAAGAAATCTTAGAGGAGGTGTAGGATTGGGTAACTAATCCATTTTACTCGAGGACGGGGACACCAAGTACTTCAAAATTGCAGAAACTTACTAGATTGTTAAGGTCATGGTTGGGAAAGCTTTGGAAAGGACCATGAGAGAGAAGAGGGATATACTACATACAATTCGAATATTTGAAGAGAAGCTTGAATTACTCTATCAATCACAATATGGAATCAGATTCAAAGTGTCTATGGTTAGTGAACAAGTTACTATGTGGGCACATGGAGAAGGAACGTCAAGCTCTTGTGGGACCAAAGATAATCCAATAAATGTGGATGCACTCGTTTAAGCTCCAACAGCAACTAGGACGAAGTGCAGGATAGGGTTGCAAGCTTCTCACTTAATCTTCATAAAAAAATTAGATTCAACATTGATGTTTTCATAGTGATGGATAGGGTTGCAAGCTTCTCACTTAATCTTCATAAAAAAAATAGATTATTTATTTTCTTAACTTATATTTATTGTTTAACCAACTTTCTTTTATTTTTGATAAAACTTCTCATTTTATGGTTAAAATAAAGTGAATTTCTTAAGATATG
>ML791044.1:333584-349027 GCA_009831015.1 Picea engelmannii
AAGTTGACTTTCGAGAAGAATTAATGTGTGCCATAGAAGTTATCAGAAGAGAAAAGAAGAAGAACAAGAAACTACAAGAAGAACTAGACAAAAAGGAAGACACTCAAGAACTATAAATAATGATCACAAAATTGAAAGTTCAAATAGAAGAAGATAAAAGAATTGAAGAAGCACTCAAAGAACAGCTATAAGAAAAGGATTGGATCATCGAAAGCTTGGAAGCAGAGATTGTCACATTAAGAAAAGATATTCAAAAGAAAAATATGCAGAATAGCTCAAAATTTTTGGATGACATAATCTGCAGTCAAAAATCTCATCTTAACAACTCTGGACTTGGATACAATCAAACAGAAAAGGGATCAAGCTCCAAAACAACAGAGCAAGAAACAAATCCAAAAAGCTATGCAGAAACAACCAAAGGGGACAGGAAGATTACAAGGACACTTGTTCATGATTACACATACCTATATGGCACATGACTAGAGAGAGACATACTTGCCTTTAGTAGAGGTTATGTATGAGGATGCATGCACAGGGTACAGTTATAGTCTGGATACAGTGACAGGTTACAGATCTATGTGAAAGAAGTTACAGAGGGTCAAAAGTTTTCAAGTGAAAGGAAACCCTAGTTTCAGAAGGCATACTTGGGCTGCATAACAGATAGGGTGCATACATACGCGGGTTGCATCACTATAGGTCGTGTATCTGTTGTATTTTTGTAGATACAAGTTTATTTCAGGTACAGTTTGATTACAGGGCAGTTGTACAAATTGGATACAGGGCAGTGGTACAGGTTGATACAGTTGTACAGCAGTATATCTCAGAGTGACAGGTTGACAGTCGTTCCATCATTCTACTTCTACTTCAGGGTGGTTGGACAAGGCAAGGATAGGTGGTTGTAGCCACCTTCCAGTTGTAGCTGGAGAATATAGGGGGTTTTAGCCTCCTTTTGGTTGTAGCCAGAGAATTGGGGAGTTGGAGCTTCCCTCAGGTTGTAGCCTGAGAAACCAGGGGTTTGGAGCCTCCTTCCAGTTGTAGCTGGAAAACAAAGGAAGTTGGTGTTTCCAATGAATATAATTCTTCAAGACATATAGTAAAAAGCATTATGTGGTTTTCTCCCGATTTGGGTTTCCACGTAAAAGACTGGTGTACTATGTATGTGTGTGATTGTTTATTTCTTATTGCTCATTACTGGATAATAATTCTACATTGATATAACATTTGAAGAAAAAGGATTATAATTACGCTATTACTTATTCACCCTCCCTCTCAGTAATCCAACAAGAACGTTATCCTCCCCACCCAAGATCAATTTCCACAAGTGACATGTTGAGATCTTAATGAGTATGTTGTTGTAGTGGCCTTGAGCATTGAGGAATCTAGTTTACCCTAGGTACCATCTTCGAAATGAGGGGAAGTGCTCAATGGATTTCCCTGAGATATGTATTTCATGGAAAAAAGTTGTCTGCAATTTGTGCGTCATTTGCAAATGGAGACCAAGTTAGATAGAGAAAAGATTCAACCCTCTAGCAATTTTTTTATTGTAAAATTATGAAAGTATGATACCAAGAGGAAGAAGATTCAAAACAGGGGTGATGGTTTCATGAAGGACCTCTCTCACTCCATATAAGCACATAAAGTATTAGGGAAAAAGTTTGTATACCAAAGTTTGCTCTTGAAAATTGAGCAAAAGCTTCTCTTTGCATAGTTGTTGTTTGGTATTGTGCATTTATGTGTGTAGTGTAGGATGTCACCACATATGCCTTAATAAATGTGTAATCATGTGGCCTAGAAGCATCAAAAAGAAGAGAAATTGGTGGATCTTTAGTGTGGGCCATGTAAGACTACCTATGGAGGATTTGGTGGCCTTAAGTATCTTTCATTGGACCATCTAGGGCTCTAATAAAGACAAATTATAGTTTTAAGGGGTTTATGTGGACCATAAAGTTGATTTTATTGGTGGGAGGCTTAGGCTATCTAACTCCAGGGATGATTACTACTTGAGCTAGGTAACAAATCAAGACACTAATGTAGGTGTAAAGGATGATGTATGGAAATAATGGTCTCCAAGATTAAGTGGGTAGACCTATATGGAAAAGCATCAACATCGAACAAAAGTACATAAAATGTTGATTTTGTCATCACAAAATGTGCATGCAAGTAAAGGGAGTGCACTACAATGGTTGATCCATATAAGGTCTTTCATCCACTTCCACTTATCAATTAAAACAAAAGCACTAATGGAGTGTTTTACTATGCATATGTTTTTATTTTGTATATGTTTTTAAAACAAACCCCCTTTGCAAGAGGAAAATTGGCATGGTTCCAAGCAAGGTCATGAAGATTTTTAAAATCCCAATTTTTGGTCTAGCCTCTACAAATATTCAAAGCCATGGAGATAAAGAACTCAAACATCCAAGATAATAAAAAACAGTGTTGCATTCTTCTTTATGGAACATGGGATGGAAACTGTAACGTCCCCAGCCACCGACCCATGCCAGGTAATGCTACCTAAACAACCTTAACCTTGCCTTTATTGCTCTAATACATTTTCTGTGACATTCTCGGCCTTAAACAGTAGGCCAGGCCATGCCACCGAGTAACTTTGCGGAAATAATCACATATAAAACTTAACCGGAAGATAGAGATAACATCTGGTATTCACACTTATAAATATATATCTATCTAATGCAATTAAATAGACGTCGATACTCTACTCCTACACATGTTCATGCGGAAGCAACATTTAACACATACATGCAACATATATATATACAGGAATTACTCATTAATTATAATTCAAATACAAATACACAGTATACAGCGAACACATAATTGGTACTTATCTTTTAATAGATGACCACTAACAGTGTGCAGACCTTCCACGAACCTCCCAGCCTTAGACCATGCTACTCATCATGCTCAGCAGTGGGTCACCCCAGAGCTGGGACTAAACTCCACCGGGAAATGGAATTCTAGGCTTGGAAAGGACAACAAGGAAGTTGCACAGAACAACAGGAAGGATATTTTATCCCATGAGCCACTTACGCCCACAACCCACAGAACCTCATTCCCCACACACCTGCTCCACCCCAGGAGGGTACACCTTCACTAATACAAGTCCATCGGCTACTACACCTCCCTTACCTTGGGCTTCAGCAACAGGCTAGACCAGAAGTCTCAGAGTATTGTAGCATCTACGGGACTCCCTTCCAGGAGAATTCACTTCCCAGCAAACTCTCTCACCTGGGAGAGTTGCTCACAGGCCTAACAACATGCTTCTTCAATTCAGATCCTAATTAACAAGCAACATCATTCAGCTACACATGGGTGACGGCAGCAACAGAAACGGGTATGGACACCGAAAATGGTAACAGCCAAACGCTAAGACACAGCACAGCTCATGCGAGTATAATTGTTTCGGGCTTCTCAGGAGACACACGGGGTAACTCAAGTACAACTGCAGGATTCCAAAGGTGCGTACTAGATACAGAGGCGATGACGATGGAGAACTGGTTCAATGCGTGAATCCCTAGTCAATCGAGAAGGGTGACAGACTTCCAGAGAATCGTAAGGGTTGTGAAAAAACTCCCAACTGGTCCAGACGCAAGGATAGAAAAACAACGCTCGAATGGGAAGCGAACCCCCAACGAGTTGGCTTCCTCAGTTATAAATTGCATGCGCCCAAGTTGACACATGCCTTCTTGAAGCCGCATGAGTTCCACTTAGCACTCGTTCCCTTTTTCCAGGAACTTAGGATAACATGGCTTAAGTCAACCATAGCCTTTGGGAAATAATAATAATATAGTATTCCCTTAGAGGTAAGCCCTTCAAGCTTAGCCCCTAGGCCTAGACACTTAGCCCCCCTCCCTTACCCTACCTAATGGAGCTTAGTCCCCCATAACTCTTCTTCATGGTCGATCTACACACAGCAGTGTAATTTTATTAAGGATGTGAGTACTTACATATACAAAATCAGGCTCATTGGCCTTAGCATCTGGCTCACCAACCTAATAAACATAATTACAATTCAGCAAGGGCTCGGCCTTGGGGTGTTACAATGCCCTCCCCTTATTTTTGCACTGTCCTCAGTGCAACTTATTTACACAACAACATCAAGATTTCTGAAATCTTCAAAAAGATGTGGGTACTCTGCCCGCATAGCATCTTCATGCTCTCATGTTTCATCCTCAGGACCATATCAGGTCCACTAGACTTTTACAAGCCCTATGGCTCGATTCTGGAGTTGCTTTCTTTTCCGATCCAGTATACGCAGTAGATACACCTGCAAGACGCCTTCTTGTTCCACCTGAATCACATTCCAATCAATAACATGATTAGCATCAGGTACATATTTCTTAAGCAATGAAACACGAAACACATTATGTACAGTCATGGATGCAAGCAATGCAAGCACATATGCAACTGCTCTAGTCCTTTCTAGGATTTCAAATGGCCCACAATATCTGGTTGCCAACTTGGAACAGTTTCTCATCTTCAGAAAACCTCTGTTGGCTTTCACTTTCAAGAAAACATGATCACCCACTTTAAACTCCCTATGGGTTATGTTCTTATCAGCATAACTTTTCTATCTGTCTTGGGAAGCCTTCAAATTTTGTTTAATCTTCAGCATTTTCTCTTCCATTTCCTTGAGCAAATCTGGCCCAACCATTGCTCTATCAGTTGGGTTATCCCAACTTACTGGGGAGGTTGCACTTTCTGCCATAAAGTGCTTCAAACGGGCTCATCTTCAGTGATGCTTGATACCCATTGTTGTAGGCAAATTCTACCAAGTGTAGGTAGTCTTCCCATTTATATGCTTTGTCCATCACATACATCATTAGCATGTCCTCTATAACTTGGTTCACCCTTTATGTTTTCCCATCAGACTCAAGATGATAGGTTGTGTTGAAGTTCAGATTCGTTCTGAACCCTTTGAATAACCCTTTCCATAATTTTGAGGTGAATTTTGGGTCTCTGTCAGACACAATTGTCTTGAGAATACCGTACAATCGTGCTACTTCCTTCATATAGATATTAGCAACATTAGTTGTCTTGTGAGTAGTTTTCAATGGAATAAAATGGGTAGCTTTCGTAAGCTTATCCACCACCACCATGATGGAATCATGTTGCTTGTCAGTTCTGGGAAATCCTGTGATGAAATCCATTGTCACCACTTCCCACTTCCACTCAGGAATCGGCAATGGTTGTAGCAACCCAGTTAGGTGCCTATGCTCAGCCTTGACCCTTTGACATTCTAAGCATTTAGCTATGTACTCTGCAATTTCCTTCTTCATGCCTAGCTAAAAGTAATGGCTCTTGACTGCCACCATTGTTTTCTGATATCCAAGGTGTCCAGCATAAGGCACATTATGCATTTCTTTCACTATCATAATTCTCAATTCCTGGAATTCAGGTACATAAATTCCATTTTTGTATAGGAGTGTTCCATCAGCTTCCATTTTATAATCTTCAACTTTCTACTGCAATTTTGTTACCAATTCTATGCACTGCAAATCTGATTTTGCAGCTTTTGAAATTCTGCCTTTAATATCAGTTTGATACATGTTAATGGTCGTAGCATGTAGTTCATACGCTCTTCTGCTGAGTGCATCAGCCACTCTGTTCTCCTTTCTTTTGATATGCTTGATATCAAAGTCATACTCACAAAGGAATTCCAATCATCTACTTTGTCTCGCATTCAAGTTTGGTTGATCAAACAAATACTTCAGACCATTATGATCTGTCCTCAGTTCAAACCTCATTCCCATGAGGTAGATCCTCCATTTCTTTAGGGCATGCACTATGGCTGCCAACTCCAAATCATGAGTTGCGTAGTTCTTTTCATGATCCTTCAGCTTTCTGGATTCATAACATACCACAAACCCATGTTGACTGAGGACTTCTCCCTATCCTTCTTTGCATGCGTTTGTACACACTACAAAACATTCATTCGGATCTGCAATCCTCAGGATTGGAGCACTAGTTAACAACTGCTTCAATTGCTGGAAGCTTCTCTCACATTCTTCTGTCCATTGAAATTTCTACTCCTTCCTTTGCAAGGAAGTGATGGGGTGAATTATCCTTGAGAACCCTGCAATGAACCTTATGTAATAGCCAACTAGACCCATAAAGGATCTGACTTCTGTCACATTCTTTGGCACTGACCATTCTATGATGGCTTCTATCTTCTCAGGATCCATGGCTATCCCATCCTTTGAAATGATATGTCCCAAATAATGGATCCGTTTTTTATAAAATGAGCACTTGCTCAATTTGGCATACAGTTGGTGCTCTCTTAGCACCTGCAACACCATCCTCAGATGATGTTCATGCTCTTCCTCCGACTTGGAATACACCAGGATGTCATCCAAAAAGACTATGACAAACTTGTCTAGATTTTCTCTGAATACACCATTCATTAGGCACATGAAAACAGCAGGTGCGTTTGATAACCCAAATGGCACCACTGTGACTTCATAATGACCATACCTTGTTCTGAAGGCGGTCTTGTTGATGTCTTCATACTTTATCCTTACCTGGTGGTACCCTGACCTAAGATCTATTTTTGAAAATATCTTGGCATCCTTCAACTAATCAAAGAGATCATCGATCATTGGCAAATGATACTTGTTCTTAATAGTCACTTTGTTAAACTGTATGAAATCGATGCACAATATCAATGTCCCATATTTCTTCTTCACGAACGGGACCGGGGCACCCCAAGGTGACACACTTGGGCGTATATACCCCTTCTTCAAAAGTTCTTCACTCTGCAATTGCAATTTTTCCAGCTCTGGTGTACTCATTTTGTAAGGAGTTTTTGACATTGGAACTGCTTCAGGCATCAGGTTTATAGAGAAATCAATATCTCTCTTTGTAGGTAGTTCGGGTACCTCCTGGAATACATCTTCAAAATCTTTTAATATTGCATGGTCTTCAATATTTGACACCTTATCCTTAGGCGCTTCTTCCATATGAGCTGCAAATATTTGGCAGCCCTTCATGTAACACTTCTTTAGCTGCATTGTTGAGATTTCTCTGACAGTAAATTCCCTTGGGATTCCCTGCACTTTCTTTGGGTTTCTTTCCTCATCCAGGCAATTGAATGCCTTGTTACAAAAATCTAAGATGGCATGGTGTTGGTCCAACCAATCCATCCCAATTAGACAGTCATAGGAACCTAAAGGTAAGATGTTCAATTCATCCCTTGTGTTCAGTCTATTCATGTCCATTGGACAAGACTTAACCAACTCAACAACCTTTCTCTTGGATCCTGTAGCCAGCGACACTAACCAAGATTTTCAATGCTTGTTTCTTGACAAATGCAAAATTTCCACCATTCTAGTATCTATATAACTATGACTAGCTCCTGAATCAATTAAAATAGTAATGGTTTGGTTGTTGATTATACCTTCCACTTCAATCGTATGTGACTGATATTATGCTTTCTTGTTGTCCAGGGCTACATAGATCCTTGGTGCACTTTTTCCCATGTCCTCCATTGTTTTTGCCTATTGAACATTGTGTACAGCTCTCACTTTGTCATTTATGTGGGGGCAATCTCTGTACCTATGATTTCCTTTACAACCCCAACATTCCATAGGTGGTTGTCTTGGCATTTGCCCACCTACTTCAACCTTCCTAGGCTCTCTAAAACCTGGTTGTCCTTAAGGGCTATTCTTGAAAAATGGTGGTTCATTTCCCTTCTGCCTCTGCTCCCTCTTAAACTTCTTCTTGTCTTCCCAAGCTTTTTGGAAAGTAGACTTTTCTTTTTGTTGATCATATAAGCATTTTGCTCTCCTTATAGTTTCTTCCATAGTTTTCGGGTCATCATACTGGATCTTGTCACTAATGGAAGATGGCAGCCCACTCAGACACCTTTGAATCTTAACGGTCTTGTCCTTGATGAAGGGGACATATTTCAACAACTCCAAGAATCTTCTTTCATACTCATCAATGGACATACTTCCCAGCTTGAGTTCGAAGAACTCCTTCATTTTCTTGTCATAATATCTCTTAGTTAAGTACTTCTTTTCAAAATGTCTCTTGAATTCCCTCCATGTAACATTCTTCTCTCTAACGTGTTGTACTTGCACAAGTTGATCCCACCATATGGATGTCTTTCCTTTAAGTTAGTAAATGGAAATTCTTCCCTCTGCATGAGAGGAATAGTTCTACAGTTGGAAATATTTCCTCATGCCCAGCAGCCATGTCTCAGCATCTTTATCTTTCTTGTGTTCTCCGTCAAAAGTAGGAGGTTTAATCTTGTTCATTTCGCCCTTCAGCTCATCCACTTCAAATCTCCTATGCTTTCTGGTAGGAGATGGGCTTGAACTGTTGTGTGCTCTCTTATTGGAACATTCCGGGGAGTGACGGTGATGCCTGCTAACGCTTCTTGATCTTCCTTTCTTCTCAGGGGTCTCGCAACTCCCTGTTTTGCTTGAGCCACTGTCCTTATCCAACTTCTTTTCGATTCTTTCCAGGATCTGTATCAACTTTATGTTGAATTCTCCCTATTGTTCCCTGGCTTTCATTTGCTTTTTGTTATCTGTTCGGTGATCCTGGACATCTTTCTGCAATCTTTAAATGATTTTCATCATGTTTCCTTCCTTATCTATCTCTTCTCCATGCCCATTGGAGTTTTATCCTTCAACTCCCAAATGGACATCCATTCCTTTAGCTTCATTCTCTGAACTGAAAGCATTTCGTGCCTCCTCCATTCTCTGCACTCTGCGGAAATTCGGTTCGGTTCTGAGAATCATTAACTCCAAACACAATGTGCAGTCAACCGAAATTTGTCAGGCCATCAATCCTTAACAAATTCCTCAGTATTCATAAACCAATCTGATTCAAAGAAAACTTTCAGATTCCATTTTCTTTCTAAGCTTTGCTCTGTTCTGCAATAATTTTCGAGCACTAGCCCCTTCCTCTTAGCATCCAACCCATGCGACCACGGGTTGTGGTCAAGCACTAGGTCGATAGGCGCTTATTCGGGTCTTTGGGCCTCCGGCTTCGGAAGTTTTCAAAGCATATCACAACAAATCTCTCGGAGTTCTGGATTGACGAACTCGTGAAGTACTTCGGTTCTTCAGAGGATTTCACATCGGCGTACCTCCAACACCCCGAACCGTTAATCTTTGAACACTTCCATGTCCCCTTTGGTGACATTATTATGTCATGTCACTTCGACGTTACGAAACTTACGGTTCTTCATTTTGTTCCTTATGAACCATCCTTCTGGAGTGTCAAGTCTCTGGACTTCCCAACTGGCACCACGCGTTCACTGGGACCCACGATTTCTGTACTTGAACTAAGATATCGAATAGTCACATCACTTAACGCCTTTCAAATTGCGGGGCCATGCATCCGCGATTTGGAGTAACCTGCCTTTCGTCCTGCAATTCCTATGACGCTGACACGTAACCCTCCGGTAAAACCGTAGTTTGGATTGCGAGACCGCCCTGGGAAATTAACTCCCGTGCAATTTGGGTCCCCACAATGCCTCTTGGTCGTCGATCTTGATGTATCATGACCAACGACAATGTGGGTTCGTCGACCTTTAACTATGTTATGCAACCTCAATGCCCACATAGTACAGTTTTCAACATTCCATGTGGGGGCACGTGGCAGGTATATGAGAGGTCCACGTCACTTTCAGGTGACGTCATCATGACTCACTACTTCGACTCTTCAGGGCTTCGAAGCTTCGGGCTTCGGGAGTTCTCGCCTCAGCACACGCTAATTCTCCCGAATGATTTCACCCGAAGTCCACGGATTTCCGCCACGTATCCTCTCTCTCAGATCGACGACACAGACAAACTTTGTTACTCCGCGGATTTCCAAAGGAACTCACGGCTAACCGTCTCGCAACTTTTCCAAATCTGACGGTCTGGGGTGACTATGTTTCCTCTTGAAGAAATCATAGTCGTTAACTCGTTAAACCTTGAGAGTTTCTCCCCCTTTGAATATGTCTTCCCGCTATCTCTCCTAAGCTTCATTTCTCGAACCCCTTTCTCCTTAGAGGGTCGCTTCAACACTTAGTCGACTTTCGGATCTGTGCACTCCTTGCAACAGATCTTCGCGTCCCTTCATGAGAAAACTCAAGCTATTTCTCCCGAGCTTTTTCAATCAAAGACTCTATCGACGCACTCCTTGCACCTAGAGACGCTCTGAACCTCGAATTTTGTCACTTTCGACAACAATTCACTTTGAAATCTTTGTCTCGTTAACCACTAACATGGCCCATCCAAGCTCAGTGTTGAAACCATGGCTCTAATACCAATTTGTAACGTCCCCGACCACCGACCCTTGTCGGATAACGCTACCCAAACAACCTTAACATTGTCTTTACTGCTCTGATACCTTTTCTGTGACATTCTCGGCCTTAAATAGTAGGTCAGGCCATGCCACCAAGTAACTTTGCGAAAATAATCACATATAAAACTTAACCGAAAGATAGAGATAACATCTGGTATTCACACTTATAAATATCTATCTATCTAATGCAATTAAACAGACGTCAATACTCTACTCCTACACATGTTCATGCGGAAGCAACATTTAACACATACATGCAACATATATATATATATATATATATATACAGTGATTACTCATTAATTATAATGCAAATACAAATACACAGCATACAACAACACAAAATTGGTACATATCTTTTAATAGATGCCCAGTAACTATGTGCAGACCTTCCACGAACCTCCCAGCCTTAGACCACGCTGCTCATCACGCTCAGCAGTGGGTCACCCTCGAACTGGGACTAAACTCCATCAGGCAAGGGAATTCTAGGCTTGGCAAGGACAACAAGGAAGTTGCACAGAACAACAGGAAGGATCTTTTATCCCATGACCCACTTACGCCCACAACCCACAGACCCTCATTCCCCACACACCTGCTCCACCCCATGAGGGTACACCTTCACTAATACAAGTCCATCGGCTACTACACCTCCCTTACCTTGGGCTTCAGCAACAGATTGGACCAGAAGTCTCAGAGTATTGTAGTAGCCTAAGTCACATGGTTTGGGTTCGAGTTCGGGTTCAGCAACGATTAGGTTCAATTCGGGTTCAAATTTTCCAATAAGGTTTGGATGAGATTCGGCTATACATATTGAACCCTAATAAAACCTCATCCCAAACCTCAATAAAATTCTCCTTAAAATTTGTGCTAAGGTTTGAATTTGGGCACGCATTCAAGTTCATTCAGGTTCGGCATTAGGTTCGACAAACCCCGAGGTTCCCTGAATTTTGAACCTCAAGCTTTAGGTTCGACGAACCCTATGACTTAGGTAGCAGCTACGGGACTCCCTTCTAGGAGAACTCACTTCCCAGCAAACTCTCTCACCTAGGAGAGTTGTTCACAGGCCTGACAACCTGCTACACACGGGTGACGACAGCAAGAGAAAACGAGTATGGACATCGAAAATGACAACAACCAAACACTAAGACACAGCGTGGCTCATGCGAGGACAATTGTGTCTGGCTTCTCAAGAGACACACCGGATAACTCAAGTACGAATGCAGGTTTCCAAAGGTGCGTACTAGATACAGAGGCGATGACGATGGAGAGCTGGTTCAATGCGTGAATCCCTGGTCAATCGAGAAGGGTGACAGACTTCCAGAGAATCGTAAGGGTTGTGAAAAAAAACTCCCAACTAGTCCAAACACAAGGATGGAAAAACAACGCTCGAATGGGAAGCGAACACCCAACGAGCTGCCTTCCTCAGCTATAAACTGCAAGCGCCCAGATCGAGACATGTCTTCCTGAAGCCGCATGAGTTCCACTTAGCACTCGTTTCCTTTTTCCAAAAACTTAGGACAACACGACTTTGGAAAATAATAATAAAATATTATTCCCTTAGAGGTAAGCCCTTCTAGCTTAACCCCTAGGCCTAGACACTTAGCCCCCCTCCCTTACCCTACCTAGTGGAGCTTAGTCCCCCACAACTCTTCTTTGTGGTCGTCTACACACAGCAGTGTAATTTTATTAATGATGAGAGTACTTACATATACAAAATTAGGCTCATTAGCCTTAGCATCTGGCTCACCAGCCTAATAAACATAATTACAATTGAGCAGGGGCTCGGCCTTGGGGTGTTACAGAAACAAATAATACAAAGATAAGAAGGAAAGAAACTAAGTTTTGACGCGGTAGTATTCCAAAAAACTCACTTCAACAAAACTTAAAAAGAAAGTTAATTAGGATTTGGCACTGAGTTGATTTGTGAAACCTATCCCAAAATAGAGAGAGGGGATCAAATCATCAAAATCTTAGACACGGTAAGAATTTAGTTCTAAAACACAACTTTGGTTAGAACTTTAGATCAACTTTAAAAAAATCATTCTATAAAATATGCAAATTTTGTAAGAACTTTAATAAACCCATTTTAGACTATAGAAAATAAGAAAATACTAGACTATAGAAAATAAGAAAAAACTACAATTGTTCAATGGAATTATCTTATCTTGAAAGGAAATTATCCAATTACGAAGGTAACATATCATTTTGAGATTTAATATTAATAATATTAAAAGATTAAAAACACATCATCAAAGATTATTTTAATATAGAGACATTTCAATGGATATCACAGCATTCAAGGTAGCTTATGCAAGGAATTAAAAAAATTTACCAAAACCATTTTAAATTAAGAAATATACAAACATTCATAATTCAACACATTACCCTTATACAATCTAACTTTCTATTTACTAACAACACTCAATTAGGTCTCAACCCATAAATCCTGCACAACCTAGCTTGATGATAATGACTATAATCAATTGGATTAATCGCCTACACAACTTATCTTCATATTTAATGACTATACTCAATTGGATTGATCAAATCATCAATGTTGTTGATACTTTCATTTTGCAACAACGAGGCTTCCTAATTGCAACATTTGTTGTACATAACACTACGATACTTAAAAGTGGCAGCTCAATTTTCAATAATTGTTTTCACAAACATGAAATTGTCATTCGCTATTATAATGTTATCTGTAGTCACTTCAATTACACCCATCCAATACTCTTCATATAGAAATAGCATAGGCTGATATTTTAAATTGTTTATATTGCCAAGCCAATCTATTTGTCATATTTTATTAGAATGGCCAATATCTTGATATTTTCTCTGCATATTAAATTATTGCATCTAGCATAAAAAATAAATTAGTGTAAGAAGTATAATTACATTTAACAAATTCCACTTTTCTGTACATATTAAATAATTGCATCTAAGCATGAATAATAAATTAGTGCAATAAGTATAATTACATTTAACAAATTCCACTTTTCTATGCATATTAAATTATTGCATCTAAACATGAATAATAAATTAATGCAATAAGTATAATTACATTTAACAAATTCAAGTCATCTCAAAGATCAATACAAGTATAACTAACAACAAAATTTGTCTTCTTGGAATACATAAAATGCTTTTAACCATCCCAAGTTCATACATAACACCTATGATTAATGTGGTCCAATGGATTATCTTCTTGTCCAAACTCTACATTGATAAATTTATGTATTACACAAACCACAAATTACATTTTTAATTCATTAAAAAAACCTCAATCATTTACGCACACACATGATAAAATAAAATAAAGCCCAACCATACATAACACCTATCATTAATGTCGTCAGGTAGACTCTACATTGAGAAATTTTCTATGAACATAAACCACAAATTACATTCTTAATCCATTAAAGAATCGAGAATCGTATATATATATGAAAAAACATAAAATAAAATAAGGGTCAACCTGCTCACTAATGATAACATTCAGTGAACATTAACTGCCCTGCACAGTTTTGGCAGATCCCATGGCAAAAGACACTGGACATTAAATGTATGGGCACCATTGGATGAGTTTTAGTGGATCCCAGGGCAAAAGAGACTGCACATCGAATGTATAGGTGTAGTTACATCGAACGGCACAACCTCTTTTGCCTTCGGATCTGTCAAAACTATGCATGGTGGATAATGCTCACCATAACATACTCCATTGATTTATAAAGCTATACAGGCGTCTCTAATAGGACGCCCTACATCGAATAGAACTGTCCTACATTATTTTTCCAAGGGATCCGTCAAAACTACACATGGTGGATAATGCTCACCATAACATACCCCATTGATTTATAAAGTTATACAGGCATCTCCCTACATCATATAGAACTGTCCTACATTACATGTGACCACTACCATAATTTAGGTAGACCTACACATTAGAGTCCAATATTTATTGGAGGCAAGAACCTTGAACAATAAGACCCCATATAACCCATCTCAATTGCCTAAGATTATCTAGACAATTGTTTTTGAATACTTTTGATCAACAAGCAAACAGCCTCATCCAATTTTGACCACCACCATTATTAATGACTAGGCAGACCTACACATTATGGTCCAATATTTATTGCAGGGACAAGAACCTTGATGAACATAAGATCATATAAACCATCTTAATTCGGTATAAGATCATCTAGATAACTGTTTTTGGAAGCTTTTGATCAACACAAGTAGCATTATCCGATTTAGGATTTTAATGAAGAAGATCCATCTCGCATGCTATGAGAGCACCACTTCAGCTAAGCAATTTTACAAGGGCACCCCTTCGAAGTAACTGCAATTGAGATGTCTTTGCTCTCCTAATGACCCAAGATTTGCACCTGGTCCCATGTACATTAAACGGCTCACTTGCAACACACTGACCCATGATGGGTAAACTTGTATCAAGTGGAATTTGAATCTTGGTGAGCAAATAACACCACCCTTACTCTACCAACTAACCAACCAAGCCCCCTTTGACAAAATCATCTAAACAACTTTAATTCGGCATCCTCACAATTGATGCACAAGTTGCAGCATTGATTGCAACAACTTATACGTCCATCTTTTACAATAAGTTCCATGAAAATTGTTCGCTATAAAATGAACTGAATCAAGATTTTGTTTTTGCATTCATGTTAATTATCTTCAGAAAAAGCCTACACGTCATGGATAGTGAGTAGCTTTAATTGCAACAAAGCAAATCATTTATGACTCGGTTTTAACACTTCCATCTTTTAGCATAACTTCCATGAAAATTGTTCGCTGTATGTAAAATGAACTGAATCGAGATTGAGATTTTGCATTCGTGTTAATTATCTTCATAAAACACCTGCACATATGTATAGTGAGTAGCTTTAATTGCAATGTTTGAAAGTTATGTATCCAAATTCATGCATTCACCTCATGACAGAAGATATGCATGTATGAAAGTGAATCATAGTAAACAATAATTTTGTCCTGCATTCACTTCATGAAAGAATATATGCATGCATGTACGAATTGCATCTCATAAGCAAACATTTTGGCCTTGGAATTGGTGCTCCTATGCCTAATCCAGGCTTATGTCCATAATA
>ML791044.1:350686-363176 GCA_009831015.1 Picea engelmannii
AATTTTAAAAAGAAATTGTTAGGTGAGAACTTTTTTACCCAGTAACACCCAAAACCAAACCCACATAGAATGTTCAACGAATGACCACAACCATAGGTCAATGGGACTCACAAGTACCACCTGTGCAAGTACATAGTGGAAGTGCGAAAGCAACTGTTAACCCTAATCTAGAAGAAGTGAAAATCCCAAAAGCTAGATAATACTACTAAAAAATAATACAGATACAAAGCAAAACCCTTGTTGAATATAAAAGCTTCTTGAGCAGCAACAGTCCATACATTACAAATACACACATCAGCATATTTCAGTTGCACGCAACTTATGGGCATGGCTCCATGATAATTGTATTTGCCAGAAAAAGATCTGAAAACATCAGAAAGATGATATAATGTCCTATTAACACGGTGCCATTTTAAGTACCCCCAGCCCAAGCACTATAAACTATTTCCAGTTTAGGCACACATAGCAAATGCACTTGAATTGAATTTTCCATCTTTCAAAATATCTTGCCATCAAGTGCGGGAATGCACTTGACTACTTGCTTTAAGATCCTATCATCAAAATAGGTGGACATGATATACAAAAAGTTACAGATTTTCTTGATTTCTGGATGTTTAGACCCTGACTTGATAATAATTGTGCATAAACTCTGACAATAAGAACCTCTTCTCCTAATCAAAGAGCTTCAATACATTAGAAATGCTTCCTGTAATGTTAATAGGACATACTCCCTCTACTATATTATAATCTTGGCAAAGATAACTACCATATTTGTTTGCATATTTTGCATGGCATCCAGCATGACTTGACATCAGATTAACTAGCTTATACTACATATGCACTCTTATTATCCGTCAATTATTCACTTTATCTGCAAACCTCTTTTTAACCTGCAATAGTGACCCTGCAGCACCATTAGTACTTAATGCAGGAAATAATTTATCCATTTTCCTTATATAATAGAAGATATAAAGCACCTGTGATAAAAGTTGTATCTCAATCCTTCAATGAAGGAGGGACCATATTTAATAAAAAAACAAGATCTCAAGTGAGGAAATATTCGGATTCCTTAAGGATGCCATTTTACCCCTTCATCTGGCAGGGGGTAACTCCTGTACAAGTGTCCCCACTAGTCTTTGAAATTCAGGGTTGCAAATGAAAGAGCAACTTGTTTTGTTCACGTGTCTTGCAGGGCTAAAGGATTTGATGGCATATCTAATGCAGTGATTGACAATGTAGGGCATCTTGTCGAAGCCATCCTGGGTTCTAAGCATGGCCTTATTTTCATCTTGATCATTTTATCGATCTCTAAGGACTCGAAGAATTTATAAGCAGACAGATTGTTGAACATAGATTTTGAAAAGGCTACTGTTAGTCGCATTGCACACACGGTTTATTTTGTGCTGGGTACCTGACCTAGATTTAATGTCAGTTTCAAATTTGCTGAATTATGAAGCTCCACATGGCAGTAGTTCTTAATGGATATGGTGTGAAGTTCTATAGCCTTGTGTATGTAGAAGACATTGCCTCTACTGATGCAGCTGCCTCCAGAGCAAGGACTTGCGACGCAGGATCTCTGAATGCCACTTTAGCAAGGGGTAAGTTTGTTCTATGTTTCCAAACTAAAACTCAAAGGCCAGGCAATGATACAGCGATCAGTGTCAACAATGCCAAAGCGATTAGAGTGATTTTTGCGCAGATTAAGCATGATATTCCTAACCAAGACAAACAGTTTGTAGCTCTTAAGCATGATATTCAAGAGCAAAGTCCTAATCCTCTTGAGCTTCTTACATGAAATGAAAAGTTGTCTTTAAGATTCAAGGCCCTTGATGGGAATAGAGATACCAGTCGAGCTCCAAACTTGCGACTAAGATGTGTAATGAAGGCAGAAATTCGAGTAGCTGATTCCAAAGCACTTCTCTCACATGGAGTTTCTTTGGGGCCATTTTGGCTACGTATACAGGCACAACTTAAGCGATGTGTATTACAAACACACTGCAAGTGCATACATGGAAGGTTCAGGCTTGGATAATCCTCTGGAGCAGTACAATATCCGAGAGTGCAGGGATCAGTAACACTGGAACTTCCACTTACTATGAACAGATTGGTGCTGTCACTTATGTTTGGAACTATGGAATCAACACAGACACCAATCAAATTTCTACTGAACATGTCACTGATGTTGCAGGTGTGTCCGCAGGGACCATGAGTTCAGGTGAGGTTGCCTCAATCCAAGTTTTGACTTCTGTTACGAGTAGCTCAATAACCTCAACTACTATGGGTCCTTCAACACGATTTTATTGAAGAAAATGTTAATGCTGAACATGAGGGTATAGATGTTGCAAACTCTATCCTGACTGATGCAGATGCAAAAGAAAAAACCATAATAAATGTTTTGGAAGCTTCTGCCACTGTTATAAAGGACTCAAATAATTCAGTGGTTCCAGACCTTGGTTCTGCACAAGCATAGAAGAGATATAGACAATAAATGGAAAGTCGTTAAGCTTGAGAAAAGCGGTCAATACTATTATTGGCATATTAGAACTGGGGAACCACCTGGCAAATACCCTCTGCTTTTGTTCAACATCTTACAGAGTCAGCTGATGGAAGACATCTATTAAAGGCAGAAAACTCACAAGAAGACGGGTTTGACCTTAATGATGCTACTTTGGAGGGAGAGGTTGAACAGGAGGCAGAACCTGGGGTGCCTGGTATTCAAAAGGAACCTGCTTCCGCTTTAATACCGCCTGAAACTTCAAAGCTTTCAACAAGCAGCTCTCATGATAATGAGCAGAACAAAGTTACCAGCAGGCCAAGATAACTTGAAAGGAATGATCACTTGATATATATATATATATATATATATATATGAGTGGACAGCGACCTCTTAAATTTTGATCAGGCTGACCTGTATAAGACTTAGGGCTTACCTCTATAGGTACAAACGTTATTGTGGATGCAAGAAGACTTGGAGGGCTGACCTCTACTTGGGGAAGCGTTCACCCTTGAAGGACCTTTGGAGGTTGGATGCTGCGCACAATGATCCCCTTCTTTGTGGGGCTCATTCACTTGAATATTGTACATGTGGCTTAAAAAATCCCATTCTTTTTGTATTTAGGAATAATTAATTCAAGAAGAGGTTGGATACTGCGCACAATGATCCACTTCTTTGTGGAGCTCATTCACTTGAATATTGTACATGTGGCTTAAAAATCCCATTCTTTTTGTATTTAGGAATAATTAATTCAAGAAGAGGTCTTTTACCTCTCCATAGGCTAGATTAGAGGGTTTTCACTTGAAATATTATTATTTTATTGTAAATGAAGTTGAGCATCTCCCTATAAATAGAGATGCACTTCCTCATCATTTTCTCATGGTTGGATTGGAGGAGAAATCCCTTGGCTAGGTCTGAAATTTTTTGAAATTGTCTTATTTTACAAAATGGCTATGGATGGTTGAGTATAGCGATGATCTCTTGAGGAGAATAATGTGTGAATGCCTTCTTCTTCTTCTTCTTCTTGGATGATTCATTGTTTAGGGTTTTGGATGGATGAAAGATTGGTCGAGTAAGTGGTCTCCTCTCATCTTGTGGTTTATGTTCATGGAATGAATTTTAAGTGTAATTGCGCTTTTATAGTGGAGAGGGTGCATTCTCTTGGATCTTCTTAAACAACCCTTCTGTTCATTGCTCTTGGAATGTTACTAGTGGAGTACTTTCCACTGAATCTATTCTTGAAGTTGTTTTAGGGTACTGGGAGGATCTTCTAGGGTTAGTAGTGGACAACCCTAGATATCACCCTAGATTCACCCATTTTCTTTCAAGGTTGTGTCCTTATTTGACCACATATGCCCCAAAAATAATAGTAGGCTAAGGCACTGGTCTTCAGTCCTCCCATCACAATTTTGTCCTTTAATCCTTAAACTGTTTTGTTGGGTTTACTCTTCAAAATCACCTTGGAACTCATTGCCCTAAACCCTAGCAATCCTATCGTAGGGAAGCACCCCTTTAGCCAAAGCAGAACCAGCCAGAAGTGCAAAAGAGGGTTGGTGAGGTGACAGTGGCTTCCTCTTAGTTGCTCCAAATCCGCACTTGGGCTTTTAAGACTTTATCTCAAGAACTGCGAGATTTTGCAGTAACATTTTGGCCTCATTGTCGAGGATAAAGTCCATTTCCCGAAAGATGACATTAGATGAGGTTGCAATCTTGAAGATCTTTTCTCATCTTGGTGACTCCATTGAAAGAACGAAGACCTTGTTCTTTACAAATTTGAAGACTTTGTGCTTGTGAGGTGAGACAAGCATCATTGTGAAGGCATTGACAGCTCACCTTGACAATTCCATTGAGATAACGTACGAAATTGCAACTATTATCAAATTCAAGTTCTCTCCTTGGAAAATTGTATGTGATAAAGATGGCTCCATGGGAATTTCATGAAATATACAAGGCTATTGACGTCAAGAGTGCCCCTGGTTATCCTAACCACTATACACCAGATTGGTTGGAAGATTGTCCAAAATTTGATGGCAACCATTCGTTAGCCATCTCTCATGTGGTGAAATTCTTGAAGTATACTTCAGAAATCAATGTGGTACATGAAGATGTTCTGATGAGACTTTTTACTTACTCTCTGATGGCACAAAGGGATTGGCTTATATATTCTTGCAAACCAATGTGTATATCTTCTATGGCAGTTTTCATCGAAAAATTTCTTAAGCATTGGGGTCCGAGATTTCAGAGGTATGAAGATACCTATCAAGACTTGATAGCCCTGCAAGAAGATCTTCTTGACCCTGTTGAAGATACCATTGAAGAAGACATCAGTTCTTGTGAGCAGCTTGTCAAAAAATTCAACGAGGACTACTTGCTCAATATTTGTATTAAAAAAGGGAGAAAATTTGACGCTATTCTGCAAAACTATCAAAGCAATCCCACTGATTTGCTTGCCCAAGAGCTCGCAGAAGCATATGAGGCAGTGAACTCACTGTGTGCTGCTGTAGAAAGGAAATATTGCGGTGAGAAGCCAGAGTTTAACAATTATCATTTATCAAGACCCCCTGAGTAATGATCAAACCATCATTTTGTCCAAGGAACTGCTGGAACTTGATATAGCAGAAGAAGAATGGGGAGAACCAGAAGAAGATAACCTTGATGAAGAAATCTGATTGCCGCCAGAAAGGAGCAAGTTACAAGTTATGATGACGAAAGCTCTATTAACAAGAATGAAATCTTCTCCAGCGATACGATTCCCCTGCAAGGCCTGTTAAATGATGAAATGATTTCTTCCCCAGAATACCAATTTGATGACCAAGAGATAATGGAAGAACAGACTGAAGACGCAAGGAAGATGATAATAGATTTGTTTGTGGTGTTGACAGTCTCAGTGCTTTGCCAACAGAACAAGTCCCTGTTGTCCCAAAATAGCAGGTCTGTTAAGTCTTGAATGCTTATGGTCTTAACCTTCCAGAATTCTTGCCATCAATGAAGTCTGGCTTGAACAGTCATTTATTCTCACAGAGGGTTCCTTTGCAAATACTCAGCCTGGGGATAGTATTTCTGGCCACATTGAAGAAATGAATTTATCACTTGACTGGATGCGAGCTGGTCGCAGATCCTATATTCTGCAATTCGATTTTTTTCCTATCTATGATACCGATTGTGACAAAGAACGACGTCAATTGGAATCAACTACGAAAAGAAAAATCTGTGAAAAAGGGCAAACAGAGCAGGATTATTCTCTAGACCTACCTTCAGAGATAGTTGCTGCTACAGGCCTGCTTGACGCATTGAGACAAAATATACAACATAGGCAAGGTACTGGATCATTTACTGGAACAGTTTTAGCACAAGGATCCCCACAAATTTTAACTGACAGGTATGATGAAGATGATTTATATCCTGCTGATGATTTCTCTGTTTTTGGGGATAATTCAAATAAAGGGCACTATGACATGGAGGCTCTTGATAATGGGACCCCTGCTGTCCAGATTGTTAGCAGGAACATAGAAAAACTACAGTACTGGCCACATGATGGCATATTTGCTTCCTCGGGAGATCAATCATCTAACCAGATGATTAATGACAAAGTTCAGGTTGATAATGAAAGCAATCAACAAAACTGTCTTTCTTCCGCCTTTGAAAACAAGTGGTATACCAAGGGATCCATGGTTGAAGGGAAACCTGGGCAGTCCCTCGAGAGCCAGAAGGTGAATTTCGATGCCTCTGTTTGTTGATTTGCTGATGATGATACATGTTTAAATGGGGCTCAAGCAGTCATGTACCTCTGTTATAAGGGTGGTCAGATGATGATGCATGTGTTACGAAAGAGCAGTCAACAGATGGAAGCAGCGACCATAACATCTCTAGGGGCCTTGGGATGAAGAGCACGAGATTTAAACAATTTCTTGAGATTGGAAAAATGCACCTCAATCACCCTAATTCTGGTCTGACAGGAGCTGATTTTTTCGTCCAGCCTTGCGGAATGTGAAAGCCTTTTTTCTTTACTGCTACTCCACATTTTGAGGACAGAATTTTGGGTATATACAGTGGATGTGCCTGGGTATCTGAATAGAAAGTCGGCCAGCACCACGAAATTAAAGAAACCCTGGACGAATTACACATCTACAGTGCCGAAAGTGGAGAATGCAGACCTGATCCGAGTAAGAGTTTATTATTTGGACCCCCTCCAACACAAACATGGCCTCTTCTACGTGTATCGATGGATAATTTTAAGGACACTGAAATTTCATCGGGAAATATCAACCCTGGATCAGTAACAAATCTGTAGGTGAGCAGTTGGTTTTTCAATTTGAAAGCAACGGCAAAATGTTACCAAGGGTGGAAGAAATTATCCAAGTCTCGGACAGTGCACTCCATGAGCAGCAGTTCGAAGGCAAACAAAAAAAGAAATTTACAAGAGGAAGCCTATCCCAAAGTAGAATACTTGGAAGACGTCAGTATATCGAGAGCAGTGTTGTTGGAAGGTTATGTATGGGGTTTGGAACTTTGAAAGTGAGCTCGCGAATTCCAAATGAAGAAGAATACAGGGCAGGTCACAGGGTGGAATATATTCCATTGTCTTTTGAATAAGCTACTCAAAAAGGTGCTAATGATTTCCAGATGAAGCTAATGTACTATGGTTTGCAGATTCGTCTTGTGTGCTATGATGTTGTTCCTGGCTTTCTGTCTCCTAATACATTGAACTTGGATGCACCCATGGAAGACAAAGATTCTAAGTATTCTATAGATCAAGATTCTCAGGAGACTCGTGCTAAGTATGTTGTCAACTCTGCACTCTGTGGAAGAAATATCACATATCACACTTTCAATGTTTTGGTTAAGGTGAAAAATCACTCTTCGAGAAGATGATGGGCAAAAAGAAATGTAGTTGTGGACTGCATATAATTTTGGCAAATTTAGGCAATATGGGGAGAAGGCTGATCTGGAGACTGTAGCAGCTTATGGAGCAGAATTTATTATTTCTTTTTCTTTGTGATCGGGGACTGGAGAGACAATGGCAATTAATATTGTTGCTCATCATTTGGGAAAACGTGTTCTTGTAGATTTTCATCCACCACAGTCAGTTTCTAGAAAGGGTAAGCATGAAAACTATTCTGCTGACCTATATGGACTTTTCAAGATGCTGTTTTGAATGATGTCATTTCTCTTGATGAATATGAAGCTGCCATTGGAAAGACAGAAGGTCGTGAAGATAGATCGCTTAATCATTTTTTATGGAGACTCCCCAATACAAGCATTCATACCTTAATGTGTCCCTGTTTTTGACGATTAAGCTCAGAGGAAAGGGTGACTGTGCTTTTGAGACGACGAGATTCTGAGGTTCTCATGTGCTCCCAAGAAGACCACATGTCCCCAAGTAGGAGCCTAATGTTACCCCTTCATCTGGCAGGGGGTAACTCCTGTACAAGTGGTCCCCACTAGTCTTTGAATTTCAGGGTTGCAAATGAAAGGGAAACTTGTTTTGTTCAGGTATCTTGTGGGGCTAAGGGATTTGATGACATATCTAATGCAGTGATAGATGATGTCGGGCATCTTGTCGAAGCCATCCTGGGTTCTAAGCATGGCCTTATTTTCATCTTGATCATTTTATCAATCTCTAAGGACTGGAATAATTTATAGCAGACAGATTGTTGAACATAGATTTTGAAAAGGCTGACTGTTAGTCGCATTGTACACAATTTATTTTGTGCCGGGTACCTGACCTAGATTTAATGTCAGTTTCAAATTTGCTGAATGAGGAAGGTCCACATGGCAGTAGTTCTCAATGGAAATGGTGTGAAGCTCTATAGCCTTGTGTATGCAGAAGTCATTGCCTCTACTGATGCAGCTGCCTCCAGAGCAAGGATTTGCGATGCAGGATCTCTGAATGCCACTTTAGCAAAGAGTATGTTTGTTCTATGTTTCCAAAATAAAACTCAAAGGCAAGGCAATGATACAACGATCAGTGTCTACAATGGGAAAGGGATTGGAGTGATTTTTGCACAGATTCCTAACCAAGACAAACAGTTCGTAGCTCTTAAGCATGATATTCAAAAGCAAAGTCCTAATCCTCTTGAACTTCTTACATGGAATGAAAAGTTGTCTTTAAGATTCAAGGCTCTTGACGGGAATAGCAATACCATTCGAGCTCCAAACTTGCGACTAAGATATGTAATGAAGGCAGAAATTCGAGTAGCTGATTGCTAAGCACTTATCTCAAATGGAGTTTCTTAGGGGCCATTTTGGCTACGTATACAGACACAACTTAAGTGACTTGTATTACAAACACACTGCAAGTGCATACATGGAAGGTTCAGGCTTGGATAATCCTCTGGAGCAGTACAGGGATTAGTAACCCTGGAACTTTCACTCACTATGAACAGATTGGTGCTGTCACTTATGTTGGGAACTCTGTAATCAACAGACACCAATCAAATTTCTACTAAATGTATCACTGATGTTGCAGGTGCGTCATCGCGATCCATGAGTACAGGTGAGGTTGCCTCAATCCAAGTTTTAACTTCTGTCACCAGTAGCTCAATAACCACAGCTACTACAGGTCCTTCAACAAGATGTTATTGAAGAAAATGTTAATGCTGAATATGAGGGTATAGATGTCGCAAACTCTATCCTGACTCATGCAGATGCAAAAGAAAAAACCATAATAAATGTTTTGGAAGCTTCTGCCACTGTTATAAAGGACTCAAATAATTCAGTGGTTGCAGACCTTGGTTATGCACAAGCACAGAAGAGATATAGAAAATGAATGGAAAGCCGTTAAGCTTGCAAAAATCTGTCAATGGTATTATTGGAATGTTAGAACTGGGGAAAACTACCTGGGAAATATCCTCTGCTTTTGTTCAACATCTTGCAGAGTCAGCTGATGGAAGACATCTATTGAAGGCAGAAAACTCACAAGAAGGCGGGTTTGACCTTAATGATGCTACTTTGGAGGGAGAGGTTGGACAGGAGGCAGAACCCGGGGTGCCTGGTATTCAAGAGGAACCTACTTCCGCTTTAATATTGCCTGAAACTTCAAAGCTTTCAACAAGCAGCTCTCATGATAATGACCAAAACAAAGTTTTTTAACACATAAATTGTGTAGCTAGTACCAACAGCCCGCAAGCCAATACTAGCAGTAACTTGTGACTTGGCATGGGCCGAGACGTCCTGAAACACTCCCATTGGGGGTCCCATGCTTGGGGAATGCCTACCCTTTGAGCCTCATCATGGCGGGCGAAAATTTACCATTTAACATGTACAGACTCTACCCCCTTCTGGTTTTGAATCTGTGACCTCCAAGGATAAAACACATGCTCTTAACCATTAGGCCCACTCAAGCTGCACAATGAGCAGAACAAAGTTACCAGCAGACCAAGATAACTTGGAAAGAATGATCACTTGATATATATATATATATATATATATGAATGGACAGCGACCTTCTCTTAAATTTTAATCGGACCGACCTGTATAAGACTTAGGGCCGATCTCTATAGTTACAAACATTGATGTGGATGTGAGATGACTTGGAGGGCCGACCTATACACTTGGAAAACTTGACAGTTTGTCTACATTACTTGTAGAAGCATTCTCCCTTGAAGGACCTTTGGAGGTTGGATGCTGCACATGAAGATCCCTTTCTTTGTGGGGCTCTTACACTTGAATATTTTACGTGTGGCTTAAAAAAGCCCATTCTTTTTGTATTTAGGAATAATTAATTCAAGAAGAGGGCTTTTACCCCTCAATAGGCTAGATTAGGGGGTTTTCACTTGAAATATTATTATTTTATTGGAAAGGAAGTTGAGCATCTCCCTATAAATCAAAGTTGTATTTATCGTTATCGGGAATTTATCGCCAAGGGTCCGGAAAATAAATTATTGGCAATATCAGGGAAATTATTGGGAAACTTGAAAAAATACAAAAATAATCAATCTTTTTCAATTTTTTAAACATTTAAAGCAACAACAACATCAAACAAACACATTGCTACATAAATATGAAAATAAAACTGATATATAAGATGTCAAGTGGTACATCAATCATCGATACTTAAATACGATATTTGTCTGGACTCTCGAGTCATAAGTCTTAAATCCTGACAGGGTAATACAAAATCACATCAAAACAAAAATAAATGTATCTCATGAGATGCATGATGCATCTAGATACTATAAGGATAATCATAGTGTGCTAAGAAGGCATGACCGAGAATTAGGTTTTCCCCGCCCCTGAGAAGCTTGCAGTTCCCATGTGGTTCGTCAATTCTTCCCTTTGATTTTTCTTCCTAGCAATATCACGAATTGGGTTCTTTGCAACAAGAACAACATCTAGGGTAGCTGCAGGGTGAATTTCCACTTCATGCCCTAGGATTTTGGCACAGTGGTATTTCAAGCAGTTGATTCCACCATACATTTCCATTCCACATAGCTTGCAACTTAGTTTTGTTCTATTATGACCCTCATATGGTTCACCATACTCCCACATTGGGTCCAATGGCTTTGTCATTTTGTAGAGCACTGATTAAGTCTTTAAAATTTAAACCTATGGCAGAAAACAAAAGGGGAAATTCATAATCTAGATCCACAAAAAACCTAAAGAATGCTTCAATTAAAATATCATAGCTACATAAGTGTTAAATCTCCCATTAAAGAATTCCAATATTATTGTGATACGTGCAACACTGCTATAAAGAGAGATGCACTTCCTCATCATTTTCTCATGGTTGGATTGACCGAGAAATCCCTTAGCTAGGTCGGAAATTTTTTGAAATTTACAAAAAGGCTATGGATGGTTGAGTAGAGCGATGATCACTCGAGCAGAATAATGTGTGAATGCCTTCTTCTTCTTGGATGATTCATTGTTTAGGGTTTTGGATGGATGAAAGATTGGTTGAGTAAATGGTCTCCTCTTATCTTGTGGTTTACGTTCATGGAATGAATTTTAAGTGTAATTGTGTTTTTCTAGTGGAGAAGGTGCATTCTCTTGGATCTTCTTAAACAACCCTTTTGTTCATTGCTCTTGGAAGGTTACTACTGGAGTACTTTCCCCTGATTAGATTCTTGATGTTGTTTTAGGGTACTGGGAGGATCTTCTAGGGTTAGTAGTGGACAACCCTAGATATCACCCTAGATTCACCCATTTTCTTTCAAGGTTGTGTCCTTATTTGACCCCATACGCCCTAAAAATAATAGTAGGCTAAGAAACTGGTCTTCGGTCCTCCCATCACAATTTTGTCCTTTAATCCTTAAACTGTTTTGTTGGGTTTACTCTTCAAAATCACCTTGGAACTCATTTACCTAAACCCTAGCAATCATATCCTCGAGAAGCCCCCCTTGAGCCGAAGGAGAGCCGGACAGAAGTGCAGAAGAAGGTTATTGAGGTGACAGTGGCCCCCTCTTAGTTGCTCCAAATCCCCACTTGAGCTTTTAGGACTTTATCTTGAGAAGTGAGAGATTTTGCAATAACATGCCATACATTGAATTTCAAGAAAGCAACTAAAATAAATCCAATGCAAGCAGAGGAAGTTGAGCAATTCAAGACTACAAGGAATAAGTTCTACCCCCATTACAAGGTTGATTCAAATAATGAGGTGTTTCAGTCTTTAATCCTAAGGCTAAAGCTTTGCTTAACCTTGGACATTAAATACCACATAATAGAGGAGATTCAATGCTAGTTGTTAATATGTTAAGGGAAGCAGCCTGCAGAAAGCAAGAAACTGGAAGTTTAAAGACTTCCCATTTGAAGTGAAGAATCTTGTTGCCCAGTTTAAGAAAGCATAACTTTACCATGTACCAAGGGGAAGAAACAAATTAGCTGAATATCTAGCTAATGAGGAGTCCCCTAGCTTTAAATAAGGTCTAAGGGAATAGAAAGCCAAGTGCAGGACTATTTGGTTATATCTAAATTTTATGATCTAGATCCACATTTTAGGCACCTTTGTCAGGCAAAGTATGATTAAGTAATTCTAAAAATAATTAGGGGGAGCAAAGA
>ML791044.1:364959-388886 GCA_009831015.1 Picea engelmannii
AGTTTATATGCATATGTGATCAGAGCTCCTCTATTAAGTTGCTGCAGTCTGATTTACATGTGGTCTATCTATGATTGATTTACAGATCTAATTTGTCTTGATTAGTGGAAAAATTAAAAGAGACTAATATTCTGCAAATTCACCCTAAATTTAACAGTAAGAAAGGAGGCTATTCCTATAAACCCCTATCTAAACATCAGTGAGGCATTAATTGAACTTGTGAAGACCATTGAGATGAATACAAGCACTCTTTAGTGTCTTTATCTCCTCAATCAGAATTGGCAAACAGAAGACCCGTGTTCTCATAGAGCTAGAAAGAATGTGTAGAGATGAGATTTGGGAACTTGCTAGGAGTAGGAAGTTGGAACCAGTATAGTATGTATCATGGATACAATGCTAAATATATAAAGGAGCCAGCATTAGATAAAGGATAATATTAGAGGTCAAGATAGCCAGCAGAGGCCGCTGAATGATATTTTTCTTGGGGAATCAGTGCAACATTGAAGGGACATCTACTAAACCTTCACATTTTTGGTGGGAAATGTGTAGCGGACGTGGAGGGAGTCCCCCACATCCTCAGGGATATCCCCTTCCAAATGGAGACTTTCCCCTGCAGTCCCCAAGTACCTAGGGTTAAGAAAAATAAGGGGCACGTCCACCAGGGGTGGGGAAGGGTTCCAATGCAACATTGGATGATAGGAACCTCAGCATCCAAAAGAGTGAATCAAAGTAAAGATTGAACAGGGTGTGGTGAAAGAATAGTTTCTGATGTCTGTGATTGTAGATAGATAGAGAATGATGGCTTTCTGGTGCCTGCATCATCAGAATAGATGCTTTGCCTTTTGTTTTTTCAGTCTGAGAGGTATCTAACAAATTCAGAACCCTTGTTTTATGTACATTGTGTTGTTCTTAAAGTTAGCGAGTAAAAGGGTAAGCTGGTTAGAGTTACATACTAAAATATGTTACTAATAGTTTCATTCATATAATCATATTTTCAACAGAACAAATTTGACTGATAAGTAACGTTCAATGGATAGATGATAAAATCTAAAAGACAGTGAGCATAGTATACTTATAAATGTAATTACATTTTATTATCATTTTCATACTATCTATATAATGAGGTACAATACATAGGCCAAGAAAAAATAGTGTATGGGAATCAATAGATTTCTCAGCTCTCAGGTGACCCAAGATTTTAGAATCAAACCGTAGAAGATGGAAAGAAGATACACTCCAAAAGCAATCAGTTTTTTATGTTATCAGTTTTCCATATTAATGAGCATTGAAATTATAAATAAAACTCTGTTTCCTGCTTCTCAAAAAAGAAAATGTGAAGGGAAAGGTTGGAATGATCACCTGGTTAGGAGAGACATAGAAAGGATTTTCATATAATGTCTGCCCAGTAAAACTGCTACTAAAGATTTTAATCGGATTCAGGCAAAATCTTGGACCAACCTGCAAATAAAAGTCACTTCATTTGATGCATATGAAATCTAGATTTCAAAAGCCCAAGAACTGAAAAATACATTTACACTTTCAAATGCTTAGAGATATTTGCTACTCCTAAAGTACTTAAGAGAATGGTATGCAACCAAAACATAGCAGCAAAAGTTTTCTTGAAGGATAGATAATGAATAACTAAACCAACCTCAATGAGAGTCATTTTGTCCAAACCACCTCGGTCAATTTTCTCAGTTCCCTGGTGTGGAACAGATATCTACATGATACAACAGAGTTTAAATGTAATACCAAACAAATCATACATGAAAGCTAAAAGATAACAATAAACTACGGTGCAGCCAATTAAATTAGTCTTGGAAAAAGAATGAAACAGAGCTACTCATCCCTCCATATAGAACTAACTCAGTGAAACAACCATGTAAGCTTTGCTGCCATCTCATATCATTGTTGCATACATTTGAACATTTTTAATTTCCACCCATGTTTTAACTTTTATAGAATAAAGATATATAAAAGAAGTAGGTAATAGGAAAAAAGCAAGATATTAGCATAATTACATATAAGTGCCAGTGTTGCAGGAAATTGCGAGTTCAACTTCGATTGGGCTGGAAAACAGTTTTTCCAGATCAACCTGAGTCAAACCGGGGTTTGCCGAGTTTGACTCGGTTAATGTAAGTTTGACTCATTTAATTGCAAGTCAAACTCTGCTTGCTGCTTTTTGCCCCTAGTTTTTCCTTATCCGAGTTTTTGTACTTGTGTTTTTCTTTATATTTCTGTATGTGTATTTCTCTATATTTTGTACTTGCATAGGTTTTCTTGAGATTTTGCCAAATTTTTCCCAATTCGAGACAAACTCTTGGCCCTTCTGCCTCGCCACTTATTTCCCGATTCCAACTCTTGTAACTTTGATAAGCACATACAAATTTCAAACTAGTCATGCTTAATTTAGCATTGGGAAATGCGAGAGTTAATGATTCTGAACAATTGGAAAGGAAAAACAGCTATCAAATTTATAAACTAGTAAATGCCATGTTCACAGGATACATGTTTACATTTATTTTTCTATATGTATAGCATAAATAGTCAAACTACCTTCTGTATCAAATTTCAAGTGCAGAATTTAAACCACTGTAACACCTCTCTAAAAGTTTTCAGCCATAAAGTTTTCTGGATATAAAAGTTACACAGCCATACATATCCAAATATTAAACAAACACAATCATACATATCCGGGTAAGAAATACTACATAACAAGATATTGCCATTAGATATCTCAGTAAATCTACAATTATTTTGCAAATCACAAAACTAACCTGGTAATTGCGAAACCAGACGTGATTGTCAACAATAGAAAAAACAAACACATGATCAAAAAAGGGCTTCGTCTTTCTGTGATCCTTTGGCGTACAAAAGATCTGCAAAGTTAGAGTGCAGATGTGAGCATTTGAAAATTGACCACCAATGCTGAAGCCATAGTCATCATTGCAATAACCAGCAATATATCAAAGGCAATGAATTTCATTAGCCAATCTTTTAAAGTGGAATATCTTTAGTAACTGATCCTATAGATTGGCAATAATAGGCAGATAGGCTGGTCACTCCATCCCCAACACAGAAGGCCAGATGTAGCTCACTTCTATCTCCTTTATACCCTGTTAGTAAAAAAATGAAACCTTTCAAATTATCTGTCTACTTATTTAAGGGTTATCTTTTGAAAGGCAGAGTCAAAATGATGCCTGGTTCCCCTTGTCACTCACAAGTTACGACTTCCAAAAAAATTCAAAGGAACTCCGTAGTACCCATAACCTCTTTCACCCTCATGATTCCAATGTTTAGTTCTTTTAATGTTTGACATTTTTAAAAACTTGTTTTGAACTTTCTCACTTCTAGAATATGTGGATGACAATTTGCATTTCAATTGCTTTAGCAACAAAGAATCAATACTTTCAAAAAAAGTATATGATAGCCTACTTGAGTCATAATCTCTTTCAACAGCTGCCAATGAGGTTGTAAATCAAAATCTGATGAAAATGTGAGAATAGGCCGTGACCCTTTGAGATGGTTCCCAGTTAGCTTGAGCTCTTCCATTGTGTGGACTGCATACAATAAAGGGAAAATGTCATAATTTTAACTGTTGGCATTGACATGGACTAACAATATCTATGCATCAAACAATAATGAATTCTTCAGCCAGCAATAAGAGACAAAGTAATAATCTTGAATGGTTTTAGCAGTTCACAAATAACAATGACCTTTGCAGTGCAGCAAAGCTTATAGCAAATGAAAAACGGAATCTGCATGTTTTCATGATTGATAAAAAATGCTGAATTGATAGGCGTTGTTGCATCATTCAATTAAATACAGCAAATCAACTACCGAAGGTTCATTTGGGACTTACTACTTAGCCACCTACTTGATGATTTAACTTACCAGCATTAACCAAGAATTTAACTGAAGGTCCACTTGGGCACTTTGCCATCCATAAATAGAGGTCTTTCTGCTTCCTGCACTGAAATGAACAGAAGCATTGCATAAGTATATAAACCCTAATGACAGAATCATAAAAATTATATACATTTAATGCAAAACCCTCCACCAAAAACTACACGAAGTCCCATTTTATAACAGAACATTAGCAGAAGTAATTGATGCACTTAAACTGGCAAGTCCAGCCCCGAGACCAGTTTCCAGACAAATAAATAGCAGGGGCAATAAATTATAAAATGAGTTCTTGCCATCAACTAAATGTACAGAAAATAGAGTTTTCAATGTTAAAGCTTGAAAATGGATGAGTTCTGGACTATGGGATGCATTCAAAATATTACTTCAACCCTGCAACTTGAGCAAGGCTGTTGGGAGCAGGGAGTGGGATCAGGAGTGGGAAGCATGAATTTTCAAAAAGCTTCCAGGAGCAGAGCACGGTCCACCACATTGCCTAGGTGAATCTCAAACAAAAACCAAGAAAGTTTTCCGACATGATTAACTGGTTTTTAATATTTATATGTTCAGTGTTAGAATGTGCGAATATAGATGAGCGTGAGTTATATTTCTCATTAATATGATACAGATATAAATACATGAGTTTGACCTTTGGATTCATCTTCCAAAAGGTCTCTTGGACTCCCGATGACAGTTCGTTTTATATTCCATCACGTTAGTAATCCTAACGATTTATGTTTCCAACATTCCACCCCTTAATCCGAAGGGGTGTATGTGAGTCCAAGAAGAGAGTTGAAATCTGGAAGTGGACAGCTGAAATCTGGAAGTGTGCAACTGCCAATGGTTGAATGTGCTCTCTGAATTTGGTGGTTTTGGGATGACTACAAACCAAATGGCTAGCAGAAGTTGATGTCTTCTACTAAATGGTGGTGGTGGTTTAAGGAAGACCACAAACCAATTTGGTGGTTTACAGATGACCACAAACTCTGGAACTTGGCTCTAGGGCTCAATGGTTCTCGAAACATTTCCTAATTTAGCTAGAAGCTGATGTAAGATGATGTCTTCTGCTAATTGGAAGTGCTCTTGAATGTTGGTTTAAAGATGACCATAAACTGTTCTCTAGCAGAAGTTGAAAGTCTTCTACTAAATGGAGGTTTAGGGAAAACCACAAACCGTTGTCTAGCAAAAGTTGTAAGTCTTCTACTACGTGGTGGTTTAAGGAAAACCATAAACCAATCTGGTGGTTTTGAATGACCACAAACCAATTCATGATCGCTTGCTACTTCTCAATTGATAGGACTTCGAAACTTGAAGCTTGGTTGTCAATCACTAATATTATCCCCACCAATCAGGTACAAGGTGAGAGGATGAAAATCTTTCCACTGCCAGATGTGTCAATACTCGAGAACGAATTCTTCGGTATCACTGATATATCTTCTCGATTGTTAATGACCATTGCCAAGAAGTCATCCACCCATAGTGATTCTTTACTCTTGCAAGTTTCTTGCATTTAGAACATCTATCTGAAGGATGATTGTGCTTTCCACAATGCTCACAAGGATGAAGATCGAAACACTAATTCCTCCATATGGCCAACTCGCTGACAATGTTGGCATTTCGGAGTTTGCTCTTGAACTGGAGCAGGCCAATATGAACTTTCTCGACGAAATCTAACACTTTGGAACCGAATTGGCTTGGTATAATCAAGAATATGAAAGGTCACTTCCTTTTCATATCTGATACATGTTTTGTGCTTATTGTTTATGGTTTCTTCCCAAGGGCTGATGATTGGCTTGGAAAGAGAAAACCGAACTTGATTATGCACAACTTTAGCTTCATCTACACTTGTATTTGAAGTTGGCTCACCGAGATGCTCTTGCACTGGCTCTTGATCTAGATCATCATCATCATCATCATCTTCGAAAAGAGGATTAACAAGGACTAGTTCAGAATGTCGAAGATTCTTTCGTTCAAGTTCATCATGAAGCAGTTGAGTACGAGTTTGAAGCAATTTTATTTTGGCTTGCAAAACTTGCAAACAAGTTAGAACAGATTGCATAGTTGCTTTGACGATTGTAATTGTATTGTCCACAAAAGAGATTATTAGAGTGTTCAGCTACTCTAATAATTCATCAGTTCAAACCATGTCTTGGACCTTATAGGATTTCATGCAACTCCACCCTTTAACAATCACTCAAAAATGAAAACAACAAAAGGAGGGTGTCAACTTCTACTGAAAATGGACCCGTTTACCAAATCCGAAAAAAAAAACACCATATTGAATAATGATCAAACCAAAATGAATAGATGTATACCAAATTCGTCATTGGAAGCTGCCAGCATCAAACACCGCGGTAAATTGTCCTGCAGTTTCATTGTTGCTACCATCAACCACCCTCAATGGTTGCTTGCTCTGAGGTCTAACTTCAATATGTTATAGAGTCAATCCTAATCAACATCCAACTCTAAAATGTCAAAGCATGGTTAAATTGATATTTCTCATAGCAAACACAGTAAAATACAGCAATTGCCATTTTTGTAATTAAATGTGAAGATAGTTTTCCATGAATGGTGCGAGCTCATGGTGCTACTTCTTTTCAAGGAAGGCCATATATTGTTGGGGTTAGTACTACATCAAACAATCAACATGCTTTGAGATCATGGTCCATTCCAATGAATATTTGGGTTCACTTCATGCAAAGATTGTAAAGATGCTTGAATGTAAAGCTTTGCGTGTTCGTCTCATTCATCTTGACCACGAGCTTGCACAATATTCATTGGTACTCTGGCAGTGTGGAGTAAACGAGGAACACCTAATATGTGCTTTGATCAAAAAGGTGGACCGCAATCCAAAGGCAATTGATGAACAACAACTGCCCAGTTTTTTGATGTCAAAGAAAACACAGATTTATGATATTCTTTTAAGTTGGCAAATGCTAGTGACATGGGTGTCCGTGAAGGTGCAAATAGTTCATTGGCAGTGCTACCAACACACCCCAAATTATTGGCAGATTTTTAGAGGTTGCATCATCGAAGTAAAGTTGAAGCTCAGAAGCCATTAGAAGCACACTTCAATGCAAAGCCGCACCTTCTTTATACTCTACAGATACTCGATGGAATTGTGAATCATGTTAACCGTTTTGTGGCTCAAATCCCTGCTAATCAATCGTTGGTCGCTTGCAAGCATCGAACACTAGTGACTAGATTGGCATCCAAGGAGGCATTGGACCTGTTGATCGGGAGAGGGAGATCACCACAAGCGCACTTGGCAGAAATCCCCAATGAGCGGCCAACTCTTCGGTAAGCATCCATTAGCAAAATCGACAAGAAATAGATCAAAAATCCAGTCGCAAGTCATATACCAGTGAGCTCTACGTTGTCGAAACTGTGGAGAGGAAAGGAACGGGAGATCGCATCGCTTTCGACCGTCGTCAGACATTCATAATGTATTTCGACATTATATTAATCGGTAATTGTAACTTGTACATTCAAATATATTTCGGTCAACCTCATCTTCAATGATTTTTCTCCATTTCATATGTTGGGTAAATGCATTCCATTTCTTTCCAGATTAAGATATCATTCACATATGAGCCTCATTATGATAACCAAATAATATGCTTGCTCTTCTAACAAATGTCGTCATTCTTGATAAGTGGATGAAGATTTGTCCATTGTCTTGACAGCTCCTCAGCATGGACATGGCAAAAGATCAAAGACTCCCTGCGAATATATTGGCACTATTGTTGGTGGTATCGTTTATTATTACGATCACAATTGTAGTTAACGAATCTGCACCAACATCTACAAATGTGAGGCACAGCACTCCATCTTTGGCTTGCACTATGGAATTGCCTCCATAAATCCTCCAATACATGAACTCGTTATCAAGAAGTAGCTCAATGATTAGCATCGTCGGTCCAACTTTAGTGAATATCACAGTATTGGCATCGAAGCAAGCACCAAAAGGCTTTACCCTAGCTCACTGCAGGAGCAAAACTGAGGGCGTGAGGCTCATTGACACTCCAACTGGAGAGAGCGCACGAACTGGAATGAACAACAGCTGGTGAAACCCTAACGCTTGCAAACGATCATGTATGCAGAGAATCAACTAGAGGGGAAGATTGGAAGGCAGAGGGGCACAAACTTGCAGGTAGGTAGACAGAGGGAAAAATGGAATGAAAACGCCCAAGGGAATGAGGCATTTTTGGACAACTCGACTATGGACAACTACCATAGCTCAATTAAGGCCTAAGAACTACTTGGGCTCTGATACCACTATTAGAATACGCGAATATAGATAAGTGTTAGTTATATTTCTCATTAATATGATACATATATAAATACATGACCATTCCATTTCTTTCCAGATTAAGATATCATTCACATATGAGCCTCGTTATGATAACCAAATGATATGCGTGATCTTCTAACAAATGTTGTCATTCTTGATAGGTGGATGCAAATTTGTCCATTGTCTTGACAGTTCCTCGGCATGGATATGGCAAAAGATCAAAGACTCCATGCAAATATTTTGGCACTGTTGTTGGTGGTATCATTTACTATTTCGATCACAATTGCAATTAACGGATCCGCACCGACGTCTACAAATGTGAGGCAAGAAATTCCATCCTTGGCTTGCACCATGGAATTGCCTCCATAAATCCTCCAATACAAAAGCTCATTATCAAGAAGCAGCTCAATAATAGGCATCATCGGTCTCACCTTGGTCAATTTTGTAGTATTGGCATCGAAGCAAGCACCAAAAGGCTTTACCCTACCTCACTGCAGGAGCAAAACTAAGGGCGCAAGGCTCATTGACGCTCCAACTGAAGAGAGCGCACGAATTGAAACGAACAACAATTGGTAAAACCCTAACGCTTGCGAACAACCATGTACACGGATAATCGACCAAAGGGGAAAACTGGAAGGCAGATGGGTCCAAACTAGCAGGTAGGCAGACAGAGGGCAGACTGGAATGAAAACACCCAAGGGAATGAGGCGTTTTTGGACGACTTCGCTATGGACAACTACCATACCTCAATTAAGGCCTAAGAACTACTTGGGCTCTGATACCATTGTTAGAATGCACGAATATAGATAAGCATGAGTTATATTTCTCATTAATATGGTACAGATATAAATACATGAGCTTGACCTTTGGATTCATCTTCTAAGAGGTCTCTTGGACTCCCGATGACGGTTCGTTTCATATTCCTTCACATTAGTAACCCTAACAAATTATGTTTCCAACACTAGGAAATCTGCAGGAATGAGGTTGACAACTCACACTAAAGCAAGTGTATAGACATAGTATAGAGAAAGAAAAAATATATATTAAAATTTGATGTTTTCAAGTAGCCATAAATAAACAATGTCATAAAAAGGTGAATTGCAATGAAAGAAAATTTGTAAGCAACCAATGCAGACCTCCCAAGCCACGGTGAGAACACGGGTTCCCAATAAGAACAAAGTTACATTTGGGCCCTGAGCTTCACCAACTCAAAATCAAAAGTCAAAGAAACTTGACGGTGCAACAAATATTCATAGAGCGAGTGCATAAGGCAATTCCAACATAGTTTCCCTCATCACTCATTTCACTAATCATAATCATATGCACCATTGTAATCACTCATTTCACCAATCATACGCACCATTGTAATCACTCATTTCACCAATCATACGCACCATTGTAATCACTCATTTCACCAATCATACGCACCATTGTAGTACCTTAAATAAGCATAAACAAGGTGTGGTAGATACAACTCACTGCATACATAAGCACTACTGGATCAACCCTGAAATGGACAAAGACTTTGACACCATATAAGAAAGGTCTCATTCTCTTCTCTGCCCAGTGCCCAGATAATGTTGCAGAATAACTCAAGGGTGAAGCTATTGCGATCTTGCCAGTCCTGAAATGTTGAAATCCCTAAAACTTTTAAACCCGTTGGATTTTTTATGGGATATGGAAAAATCTACTTCTTCATATGAAGTCCTATGAGGTTGGAACCACTCTCAAACATCCTGGAATAATTAATGGCAATGCTAAAAATCTAAGTAAACAGATAGGAAAGAAAAGATAAAAGAGAATGTCAGCCTTAACTTTACGAATTACATATTACCAGTTGTGGCTTCCAGCAACAAAAAATGCCTTTCCTGTCCCTTTAATTTTTTTTGGCCAAACTGGCAAGAAAGTGGGTTCGCGAGTTGGGGACCGGTCCAGGTTGGAATTGACTGATTTGAGACAGAACTAGCCTGACGTTTCTGAACCAGAGGGGTGAACCAGACGGTTCTGGTTCGGTCTGGCTGATTCAGACACTGATTTTTCCTAACTCAAAGTATTACCTCTCTATGACTTCCATGGAAGCATAATGTTTGTTAAGCCATGGTCAAGAAGCCAATTGCACGTTGAAATTGGGACTTGTAAATTAGACACTCAAATAAGTCTATGGTTTATTGCTTTGAAGCTCTTGTCCACTTAATGTGTTACTTCAAGAATGCCTTTCAAGAAGTGTCGAAGTCCAACACCATAGTTTTGCTAAGGTGACTTCCAGCAATGTGTGATTGCAAAATTGAAAATTGCGACAGATTCTAGCTTCCCTTGCAATGCCTCTTGCATAGAAGAACTGGCTTATATAAAGCGAAAAGTGAAGATCAAAATTTCATATAGAAGACAACTGCACTCTAGTTCGGTAGTCACTCAAAGGTTTTAATCTAACTCATCTATGTAAAGGGCAGAAAATGTAGGGAAATGAGGGCATCTTTACTTGACTCCTATGGTGCTACCTATGGGGGGAGACATGCCCGAAGAGATACAGATGTTGCACACTATTATTTCGTCAAGCATTGTCACAGCTAAAAGAATAAAATCACGCAGTATTTGGAATACAGTCTCTCAAAGAGGAACTTTATGGGGACTGTGTCAGAACCGTTACTTATTGAGGACAAATCAGCAGGAGCGGCTAGATATTGCCATTAACGAAAGATCTTGAAATTTACGAAATACATTTTCATCAGGAGACAGCACCATACAGAAAGCTAACTGGCATGACACGAGAAACATTAAACAAATGAGAAGCAGATACTAGACATCTTAATCCATAACAGTACTCAGTTTTTGTGTTGCATTCAAACAATGCAATCCAAGCCAAATGAAAAAACCGTAAACAACAACACGATTAGATTTTTAAAAACCACATGGACAATCTGTTCACTTGCAGAAATTGCAATAAACAATGTGTTCAGCTGCGGAAATCTGCAGTCTAATATTCTAATCCCGCCAAACATCCTCAAATGTGGAGTCAAGTACATTCATGGTCTTATATAAGGTGAGTTAATATCAACTCTCGTCTTCCTGGACTGTGAATGTCACCATTCAAGTGAAATGAAAGCTAAGCCATGTTTATTGAATGCTTAGGCAGTAGAAGCAGCCTTGGCAGGGCTAATTCCAAGCTCAAAATCCACTGAAACATTAGATGGGCATATGTGATAATACCTGATGCTTGAGAGAAACTATTCCTGAATGAAAATATACGCAAAGGTTGATCACATTCATCTCAATGCTTATTAGAGTTAAGAAAATGCATAGATACCTCAAAGAAAAGGCAGCCTGAGCAATTCCTTAGCTCCACGAGCTCGTTCAAAGTTGCACCTTTGTTTTCCTTGGACTCAATTTTGTTATCCTTTTTGCAATGAGGCAACAGTGCAACTATATCCATCATCAAGTGCCGATAACTACACATAATCACACATGCTTCAGACTTAATAAAGAGTGCCCATGACTACATGGGCATTTACAGGCTTCTTCATTGAAATTTTATTTGCTAAATCAATATCCAAACACAATGGACTCCAGAAAACCCAATTTTTAGCAGTTAAATCCTAAATCTAGTTGATGGTAATAATTAACGGGTTTTGGAGTTACCGGTAGGCGATTCGGCGCGAGCATAAAACCAGAACTTTCTCTTTGTTACGAAAGACAGAGGGTTCTTTCTCATTGATTACGGCTTCTAGTGGCGATTTCCATCCCAGGAGAGTTCGTTTGGGACGTGGAGGGGCCTCCTGCTCTTCCTTTGGGAGTTCTGTTGACGCTATTGAGGTTGTCTCCGATTGCTTCCGCTTCTTACCCATCTCTCCAATAGCAGTAAATATGAACAAAACCTAGTTCAATTCTAAAATTTCTTTACTAAAACCCTATACAGGCTGCAGACCCTTATTTACGAAACCCTACCAAAACCCTGACGCGACCAGCGAGAAACATTGTATGAATGGATGAAATGAGAAGAAATGTTAACGTGAGTGTAGTTTCAGTGTTTTAAGGAAAGTTGTTTAATTCGTAATAAAATTTATGAAACGAAACCCTACTAAAACCCTAACGCGACCAGCGNCGACCAGCGAGAAACATTGTATGAATGGATGAAATGAGAAGAAATGTTAACGTGAGTGTAGTTTCAGTGTTTTAAGGAAAGTTGTTTAATTCGTAATAAAATTTATGAAACGAAACCCTACTAAAACCCTAACGCGACCAGCGAGAAAAACATGGGTATGAATGGATGAAGTGAGAAGAAATGTTAACATGCATGTAGTTTATGTGTTGTAAGTGGAGTGGAACTAATGAACTCGGTCATGTCATGCTAAGCATTGAAGTGGTTGTTTAATTCGTAATAAGAATTATTCATAAATTTTATTACATGACATATGGTTAACATATGGTTTATTTATAAATTGTTATTTGGAAATAAAATAAAATAACGAGCATACCTCAACTAGGGTGAAGGTTGACACGAAGGGATTAAGGAAGGATATGTTGTATAAGGTCTATAATGCATTGTTAGAAAGAAGTGTCTTCTTTATAGATATTTATTTTTTTTATTCTATAATATTTTATCAATAAAGATTTGGAGGGTTACACATTGATGTGATAGAAGCAATGAAAAAGTATGAGAGATGAAAATTGTCGCTATTAATTTAGATTCATTCAAATGAGGTTGTCCCATGTTGTTGTAGATAAATATGGATAGGTTGAACAAATTGTTACCCCCACGTCTAGGGGTAATTAAGGAGATGATGTCTCGAGGCCGGCAGGTAGAAGACATGGAGTGTCGAGAGCTAGATGACCAGCTCATCCCACATTGAGCAGACAAAGCCCCTCCTCTCCACCACGCATCACCATTCATCATCATCAACGTAGCAGCATCCGCCGCACCAGCATGGCCCATAAAGGACAACAAGTCTTGCTTCATGAGGTAACAAGTTTGGTCTCGTGGTAAGTGTCACTTTAATAATTGAAGCATTTGAGCATGTTGCAAAGGGTCATTTCTTGATTATGAAAACGTTTGCTTGGAAATTATACCTTTTACCTAATTTCACCTTGGTGGTTGACATGGTTTCCTATTAAGTGGGTCACCCTCGGGGAAAGGGTTGCTACTAGGGGGTCTCCTTGAAGGGTCATCGTACCATTCCCACTCATTTCTTACCACTTTCCATGCCTTTTTCATTTTGTTTCCTCGTCTTTTGGGTTTGGGGCTCATTGACCCCAAGAAGAGCTTGTTCCTCATCTCATGGGAAGAAGGGGTTGAAGGCCCAGAGATGTTGTAGTTGGCAAAAGTTAAAAGCCATAAATTATCCTTCTAGATGCTCGAGCTTGTACCTCATCTCATGGTAAGAAGGGGTTGAACGCCCGAAGATGTTGTAGTTGGCAAAAGTTAAAAGCCATGAATTATCCTTCTAGATGCTCGCCCTAATTTCCTGAGAGCAATGAAATGCTTCTCCATAAAAATGAAGGACCTTTAAAAAAGAAAACACATAATTAATAAATGTCACGCTTGTTGGGGTAATGCACTTGTAGTGTCTTTTAATTTCCAGTGCATGTGGCACTCAATGTGTTCCTAACTCCAAGTGGCATTGCGGTGCTCTTTACTTTCCATTGCACATAGCACTCAATGTTCAGAGCATAATAAATTAAAGGCAAATAAAAGGGCCTGGAAAAATGTTGCATTGCAAACGAAGAATGCAGCACACCCTCCATAAAGGCACCCATAGATGAGACAAGATGAGCCCTTGATATGTAAAGAACCCCATGCCCAAAAGTCATACCTCCATCCACCTCATATTCACTACACGGCCTAGAGAGGGTCTTTTTGGGAAACACTCCTTGACTTGGGGATTGGCCTACCCAATAGGCACCATGACAACCCTCCCATACTTAAATTTGGCAAATTTTATAAGGTCTTTGAGCATTTGTCTAGTTTGAAAAGGAGGGATTTAATGCATATGTTTGGGTGGTTCCTTTATTAAATGTGGCTTACTTGGCATGATACATGTGACTTGTGGACCCTTGGAGGGCGTACTTATTTTCCTTTGCAGGACCTTGCCCTCTGAAAGTTACTCATGGAGGAACTAGAGCACTTGGACCTCCATAGGGGCTTAAAACCCCATTGGTTGGATGTAGCGCCCCACTCATTGGAGGCCTTGAAAGATGAACGTTGCATTTGAGAAGGTGACTCTAGCACTTGGATGATGCTTGGAACCATGAAAGAAGGATGGCATCACCCTTCTATGCCCAAGCATCCTCTTCTTGGAGCATAACGTCACACTTTTAGGGGATGTTTTACCGTTTTGGCACATTTTGTGGTGTTGTGAATTTGAAGCCCCACTCTATTGCTTGACTTGGGGATGATGTGGCACTCTTCTAGCTTGGTGTCCTAGCCTTTGGAGGCTTTTCCATCACATGTGTCACCTTGGATAGATATTTTTTGGGCTAACGTCCCATCACCTTGTTATTTTTGGTCATTTGTAAGCCTACGTGGGCAAAAAGGAAAGACACCTTGTCAATTAAACATTGTAACTTGGGTTTTAGACCTAAAATCATGGATTTAATTGTGAAGTGGACAAACTAGGGCTTGGTTTTCCTCATATAAATATGAGGCAAGCCACTTGTCACAAATCATAACTCGTCACTTGAGAATTACATACTCTTGGACTGAAATTTCGGCCTCCTTGGGCAAAATCACTATCTCTCTTTTTCATGTCATAATGAATGCAACACTTGTTATTTGGAGCAATAAATGCTAACGACTTCTCTTGGTGGTGTTTCTTTGGAATTTTGTGAATGGTGTCTTGGTAGTAAGGGTATGTTGCATGCTATCTCTTGGATTGGTAAGTACTTTTCTGCACTTTATTGTCAATTTACTTGTTTAAATTTAAGAAATATATCTAAAACCCTAGGAGGAGTAAAAGGGCTTACACCCTCCACCGAGGTTTAATTTTATTTGTCATTGAAAGGCTACAAGGCTTGCCTCAAGGGGTAAGAAGGTTTACGCCCTGGTTGCAAGGCTTGGCTAGGGTTTGTTTTCTCTAGGAAGTAAAAGGGTTTACACCCCTAGAGAAATCATAAAAACCCTAGTTCATCTTGGATTTTAAGCTAGGCGATTTGGAAGGATTGTTGTTGGGTTTTATAAGGGTTTCACTCTAAAAAAATATCACTTCTTCCTATTCGTTTAACTTGTCTTCCAAGGAAGAGACTCCATTCATCCAATAACAAGGCACTAATCATTGCATTGGAGATTGAATATTGTTGCATTGGTAAACGTGAATTTTGAGATATTGAATTGTCTAAGTTTGGATTTAAATTTTACATGTTTTAATCTATCTTGTGCCCTAAGGGAATCTTTATTTGCTAAGTGACCAAGCTGCTATAGCAAACATTAAGCTACATCCAATAGGGTTGCAACAAACTCACTTTCTCTTACTCTTTATTCACTTTTCTACCACTGAAATTCACTTGCAAGATGTGATAATTGATCTACTATTTAAGAGCTATTGTTTAGGTGGCTTACTTGTTGATTTTAGTGGTTAGAACTTGTTGTTGTAGCAAAATTTTGCTACAGCCATAAGGATGTTACAAAACTCTGTTGATAACATTCCTTAAGAGCCCTCTTTTGCTATCAAAGTCTTGGTTTAAACATTGGAATACTATCTACTAATTGCAAGCTTTATTTTCCAATATCATATACTTGATTTTGATGGTTTAATTTGTAGTTGTTACAACTTCTTCATTACTGATATATATTTCCTTACTACTACAATTTTGGAACAACAAGATTTTTTATTGAGTCCCCTTTCGTCTCGAGGCTTGTATCATCATATTTGGTATTGTTTTGGCTTGTCTGACACTGTTTTGCAGGTACACAACCTTGGAAACCATTTACCATCTCCAAAGACTCTCTCCTCAAGCCTCAAGTTCATTTTAAACCTTGACCTATAGGGGTGTTCTTCTAAAATCTCTTTTCTTCTCCCCTTGCAATCCCCCTAAGGTCACCCGAGAAGCCTCCCTTGTGTTGGACTTGTCCTTCATTAAAAACAAGGGGGATATATATTAAAGTGACAGTGATTATTGTCCCCAGTTGTGTCACACATTTGTTGCTTGGGTTGGACATTGCCCAAACTATAAATCGTGCGATAACATTTTTAGCATCGTTGTCGTGGAGGATTTTGAATCCTTTCCGATCCCATAACAACATTTGACAAGTTTTCCCTTAAAGCCTTTTACTCGAAGCTTGCCTGACGACTCCATTAAGGGAATTACCCTCTCCATCTTCGATGAGCCTTGAGCTCGTTGGCAGACTTTTCAATTACTTTATAATTAACTTAGTAAGCAAATGAATAGTTGTACATTTAATTATCAATATGGGGCTCGTATGGAACTTCGAACTATCATGCACAATCTATGCAAGAAGATTGTTTTTTTTACTATGGCATTGTAGCACTTTAATGTCACAATTCAAAGATTCATAATAATTAATTAAGTCACCAAACTATGTTAAGGCCTAATTTGCTCTGCAAAAATTAAAGCACACTTGCGGGAATTGAAACCACACTTGTGGGAATCAAAATCACACTTGCGAGAATTGAAATCACACTTGCAAAAATTAAAATAACACCTACGAGAATTGAAATCACACTTGCGGAAATTAAAACTTGTGCTATGATCTATTGGTGACTTGCTTGAGTATAATGAAGGCATTGTATTGTTGCAACAATTAAGTGTTTGTCCGTTCGATATTAATCCAATAACATCAATCCAAAGTCACTGAGACTAAAGCTAGAGAGAACAAGAAAATAAACAAAATGCATGCAGCTGCAAGCAGAGTTGCAGCAACAGAGCTACAACACGAAAATAACTCCAACAACAATTAAGATTATTGTAATCATTTTGTGTTCTTCACTGTTACAACTCAAGTCTCTTCAGTTCCGATTATAACTAAGTTACAACAACACGAGTCGCAACATCTAAACTTTGTTATAATCGGAACTGAAGAGACTTGAGTTGTAACAATGAAGAGCGCAGAATGATTACCAGGATCTTAATTGCAAGTTAAGACTAGAAAACCAAACAACTCATGAATCGTAACACTATTATGTAGATCTAAAATTACAGTGAATTGAAAGATAATTCTGAAATCCAAGAAACTATACTATAATTTTGGAATGACAACAAACCGGAAAGATGTCGGCAGTATGTGAATAAAGTTACAAATTTGGAACTACAACAATTAAAAGCAACCGACAATAGAAAAAATTGAAAATAAATAAAATCTTAATTCTAATCCTATCGTTATAGGTAGCTCACTAAGGAGGGGGGCAATAAATAAAATCTTAATTCCAATCCTATCGTTATAGGTAGCTCACTAAGGAGGGGGGGCTACCCCCTTAGGCGAGGTACTGAGCTACAAAACCAAAATCACATGATCAATCAATACATCAACACACAACTAGAAAGTCGAAATCAAAATTATATTGTCGTAGTTTGAAAGATACTATAGCAGCAAAATGTAATTGCCAAATTAATTTCCTCCCCCTCAACTTTGGGGAGCCAAGGTTTTTATACAACATGAATATTTTTCTAAAATTATACAAACAATGGATGGATAGTCGTGAGAATCGAGTTGTTTATCCGGTTACAAATATCCATTCAAACTTTAGTGGGAATCGAGCATATGTTGACTCGATGGGTAGTTGATTTTCCCTTTAGTCGCCCACTTGTCTCCTGACACCCTTCTTTGTGGAGATTGCTTCCCAATTTCTAGTTACAACGTTGATCGTTGTGTTGGTGAGCTATATTTGGATTTACAACAATGAAAATCATGCTCGGAGTTGTAGCGGTTTGTCTGGAGTTGCAACAACTACGAATGCACCTTGAGTTGCAGCAGTTGATTTGCGTCTGGAATTGCAACAACTTGGTTAGTGCCTGAAATTGTATCACTTGGAATTACAGCAGAGATGTATTGAAGCCATTGTATTCTCCTGTATAACAATATTGGTGATTGAAAGTAACGAGTTCCTTCCCAATAATTATGCAAAAATAACGTAATAATGGCATATGGGGTAAGATTCATACCTTAGTGATAAATGAGGTGAATTGGATAAAGGAAGTATCAAAAAGGAAAGTGATTAATGGAAAATGGTAAGCAAAAATATATAGACAAGTGTTAAAAGTATGCCATTTTAGGCACTTGTCATCTCCCCCATCCCAAAACCATTGCATGTCCTCGTGTAACCACAATCACTCAGTGTTAGAGAAACTAGGTTGACCTTGGGGGTCACTGATACCACAAATTGCCTCTTCTACCACCTCCTTTTCTTCACTGATATCCTCTTCTCCTGGAACTTCTCTATTTTGTTTTGTTTGTCTCTGTCTCTGTCTTTGTCTGAGTGGCTTTATCAATTACCATAAAATCCGTAGCTTGGACAACTACTTCTTTTGTCTCCCTAAGCTGACCTCTTTCATGTGAGTCGGTTAAGGGTTCCCTATAGCAAGAGAAATTGCTACAGGGTAACCTGATTTTTCAGGTGCCTTATGTTCCTCAAGCTCTTCTATGAACATCTTCAAATTTATCTTAAGCCTTAAATTTTTCACCCTCAACATTTTATTTTCTCTCACCAAAGAGGCATGGATAGGGAGATAGTGGGGGATGCTTACCCATTTGGGAGTGATTGAAGTAGAATCATGTGGTTGCGATTGTTGTAGGCCTTAGTCTGGTGCATCGTTAGGACCATCTTCATAGGAGTCGCCTGGTGGGACCTCTTCTACTCTTTGTTCTTATGGTGAATGGGTAGGTCATTCCCTAAGAGGTCCCCCTACTGGTCCTTGTGTGACAATAGGGGCCTTTGGTTCTATTTCCTTATTATCTTCCAGAGTAGCAACATTTGATTTCTCAAGAGTGCCTCTTGTTGTTTCAATAAGAGGCATTGTTTCTAGTTTGTTTCCTTCAATTATGATTACTTTCGTGTTAATGAGAACATCTAATTGCCCCTTGTCCTCTGTACTGCTGGCGCATTCTGGATTTTCCATCTATTGCTCCTGGGTCTCGGGCGATTGTGTTGGAGGAGTGCTCTCTGTTGTTTTCGGTGAAAGAGTAGTGGCTTCTTCCCTCTCGTCCTCATTGCCTTGTGTTGGGTCTTATGCCTCTATGGGAGCTTGTTCTTTAGGAGGCTTCTCCACTAGTTCTTGTGGGTCAATGGAGGTTGTCATCTCTCCATCATTTGTGTATGCTACCAGGAGAGCGTTGAGGCCTTCGCCGAGAATGTCTGGTCTAGTTCTTGTGTGTCAGCTAAGACTTCTTGGGCGTCTCGGTGAGTATCTTCCTTCGGTTCTTGTGTAGCAGAGGAGGGTTCGACTTCCTCTGTTTCATGGTCTTCCTCCTGAACTCACTCCTTGGGCTTAGTAGTTCTTTTCTTCTTACGCTGATTTGTTGCCTCATGTTTTGTTCTCTGTTTCTTCATCATGGGAGGTGGCCTTTTCTTAAACCCTCGAAGTCGCTTTGTGGGTAGTTTGTTGGTCATTATTTCCACATCACTATCACGGTCTACTTCTACCGGAGTTGCGGCATGGCATGCTTTTGCCCTACTTTTTCTCTTGGGTTTCTTTTGTGGAGTTCCAACAACCGGTCCTATTGTTTCCGCGGCCTTGTTGTCTGATGGAGGTGTTGCAGTCATAGTCTCTTGTAAAGCCGGAAGTGCAGGGATTGATTGCTCGGCTACCTGAAGGGAAAAAACTTTAGTTTCATCGAGGAGAAGGGTTGGTTGCACAATATTTCTCTAGGTGTGGCCTTCTTTTTGCAGCTCATGCTCGACTAGTAATTTGATAAGGTCATGATGTGATATGACCTCCCTAGGGTTCTTGGCCCTTTGGACAAGCACTGTCATTGTCTGTAATGTCCTGAATAGAAAATATGACATATTAATCGGTCAGTTATGGCGTAGATGGTCGAGCAGGAAAAAGTGTTGAACATAAATAGTGTCATAGTGTCCTTTGTAGGTGAAGTAACATTTAATGAACACAACTGCATCTCCCCATGGATGAGGTAATGATCAATGGTCGAAGCCTATTCCTTTCTTGTCTAAGGCTTCCCTTGGTTTGAGGAACTACCTCAGAATTTCTAGGTGCAAAGTCCTTCGGCTATACCATCTTTCGCCTATGTGAGGTAGCCCAGTGACTTTGACCACAGTTTCCTCTATGACCTCCACATGTGTACCTGCAACTATGGAGTACTTTGTTATGTAATTCAAGGTGAATTCCAACATGATCTCATCATTATATCCTTGTAATCGTAACACATACTCCATCCAGCCTGCTCATCCCAAAATTTCTTTGATGTCGTCATAAACCTCCAGTAACATTGGTTCGGTCGATTTTCTGCGGATTAATGATCCACCCATGGCTCCTTTCCAATGCTAACTCTTAGTGTTCGTGTTTGTAGAGCTATGTGAATTATAGGGTGGTGAGTTTGGAATTGTAGCAATAAGGGTGGTAGGTATGGGAATCATGATTATAGTAATGATGCTCTAATGTGGCGGTTACGGACGAATGATATAGACACATGCCATTAAACGTACTTATTGTAAATTCAAATAGGAACTCATACATGTCATGTCTTACCTTCAGTGGTTTTGCGAGTACGACGCAGATTGAGTCTTGACGACAGAGGATGCGGTCCTGGATGGAATTGTAGCGTAGGCGTTATCGGTTTCGTCGACCAGAATTGCAAGAACGACGATGCTAAAAGATGCGAGTTGCAAGTGGATTCACACCAACAGGAGTTGCAGCGACGAAACTGCAGCACTAGCAATGTATCTCTATGGTGGGGATACAAATTGCAGCATAGGTGATGTAAGGGAAAGCTGTGGGTGGAAAGTGAGAAAAATGGAGTGGAGTTGCAAGCGAAGTTGCGTTAACATGAGTCGTTGCAACAATCAAAATGAAATGATTGAAACTTGTGAGAGGGAAGAAGTCATGGCAATAGAAGTTGCAACAATGAGGCTGCAGCACGAATGATGTGATAAATGGTGTGAATTCGAGTTGCAACATTGGTGGTGCAAGGAAAGGTGAAAAGTCGAAAAATGAAACAAAGTTGCTCATGGAGTTGCAGCGATGAGAGTCACAACAATGAAGTTGTCGTAGTGAAAATTGTCTAAGATTTGGGGAAAAAAGGAACTTGTGAGTTTTGCGAAATGAAGGAAGGTTGCATCGGAGTTGCAGTCAAGAGAATGGGGGAAGGGACCCAAACTATGGGAGGGTTATGGGTGAAGTAGCATCCAAGGAAATGGAAGGGGAATTTGGGAAATGTATAGGGGGGTTGCAGGTGGAGTGGCAACCAAGGTGATGGAAGGGGAATCTGCGAAGTGAATAGGGGGGTTGCAAATGGAGTGGCAGCCAAAGGAATTGGGACAAATGGTATGGATGCGGTGGGGGAATTGCAGTAACGGGATTCGTGGCAACGAGAGTTGCAACAAAGGGAGTTGCAACAAAGAAAGTTGCAGCAACATGAAATGGCAACAACGTTATTCTCCCCCGCAGATCCTAAAAAAAAAAAATAATAAATAAATAAATAATTATTAGAAAAACATTTTTTTATTGAGAAGAATCCTAACATAACCACATCATGAAACTGTGAAGTTCCCTTCTTGTTTATTCTGGATTTGTTTTTTTAGAAAGTCAGAATGGAAATTATCCAACAGGAACGAGTTATAGGTCACTATCGAGCTATCCATTTGTAATTTTCCTTTAAAAGGCTTCCTTTGATAAGGGTCGTTGATATAAACAAAGTATATGTCCATTAGCCACGAGAGGAATCATGTCGTCATCGATGATGTGGAGTTTGATGGCCCCACTATCATAGACTGTGTCGATCTCATATGGACCAAGCCATCTGGTGCAAAATTTTCCTCTAAAGTCCTTAAATATGGAATCAAATAATAATGCCCAGTCTCCAACCTTGAACTTCTTTTTCTTGATAAACTTATTGTGCCATTTGGCCCTTTGATGTTGTATCATTGTGGCTCAATGTAGGGCATCCTATTGTGGTTCATCCAACTCGTTGATTTGAAGCAATCTTTGTTTTTTAGCTTCAGATAGTTCCAACCCAAGTCGTAATGTTGTCCTTAGTGTCTGGATTTATGTTTCTATGGGTATGAGTACTCTTTTTCCATATACTAACTCATAAGGCGTGCACCCTGCAGTAGTCCTCTAGGTGGTTTTGTAGGCCCATAAGGCTTCAAGGACTCTATCGGCCCAATCCTTGAGGTGTTATCTGATAGTTTTTGTAACAATGGCCTCAAGGATCTTGTTATTCCCCTCTACCTGTTCATTTCATTGTGGATGATATGGTGTCATTACTCGATGCTTGACTTGTGTATTTTTCCATTAGATCTCTAACAAGTCATGATGTGAACTTAGTTCCTCTATTTGTCACTATCTCTCGTGGTATCCCTAACCTTACAAAAAATTCCTCGTGGAGAAATTCTACTACCACTTGTTCGATTGCTACCAGAAGTGCCTTTGCCTCCATCCATTTTGTGACATAGTCTGTACAATCGAGGATGTAGGAGTGTCAACGAGGTGGGGGATTTATTGGTCCCACAAAATCAATGGCCCATTTGTCAAAAGGTTCTAACACCATTTGTGGTTGCAATTGCATTTCATCCATTTGTATGGGTCTACCCATGCGTTGATAACTGTCGCACCTCTTCACATATTCTTTGGCATCTTTGAAAAGTGTGGGCCAATAATACCCTTGGTGGAGTATCTTGTACCTGGTCCTTTTATCTACAAGGTGGCCTCCACATGATCCATTGTGACAAGCTTTTAGTATTTCTTGGACTTTGTCCTTTCATACACACCTTCTAATAATCATATCAGGCCCACTATAGAAGAGGCAACCATCACTCCATGAGAATCTTTCACTTTTCATGACAATACTTTGTAGTTCTTTGGGGGTCAGATAATGCAAAAGTTTTCTTACAGCTAAAAAGTTAGCAATATCTGCAAACTAAGGTGAGTTAGTAGATACTGCAAAGAGGTGTTTGTCTAGAAAACAATCTTCTACTGAAGGTTCATTCCCATTAGATGTTATTCTAGAAAGAAAGTCGACCACTACATTATCTTTTCTTGGTTTGTCTAAAATGGTAATATCAAATTCTTGCAATAAAAGCAACCATCTAGTGACCCTAGCATTTGTTATTGGTTTGTTCATTAAATATTTAATAGCAGCATGATCAGTTTGCAAAATTATAGGATGTCCAGTAATGTAGTGTCTAAACTTGTTTATTGCATGAATAACAACAAGAAACTCTCTCTCAATTACCATATAGTTCAATTCAACGGGTGAGAGATTCTTATTGACATAGTAGATTGCATATGGGTATTTTCCTTCAAGTTTTCCGAGGATTGCTCTGATAGCGATGTCAGATGCACCTGTGGAAATGTGGAACGAGAGGGTCCAATCATGCCCTCTTAGTACAAAATCTTCAAGTACTTTGACTTTTAATTCATCAAGCGCATGTTGGCATGTCTATGTCCATACAAACTCAATAGATTTGCTAAGTAAGGAAAATAATGGACGAGCAATACGTGAAAAGTTTTCAATGAATCTACAGTAATAACCAACATATCCTATAAACATTTGTACATGCTTCTGCAAAGATGGAGTTGCAAAATTGAGTATTACCTTTATTTTCGA
>ML791045.1:0-20453 GCA_009831015.1 Picea engelmannii
AATAAATACACAAAACATCTTCCTTGTAATAGGAACAACACATTTTTCACTTGGTTTTAGTTGAATCCCATGGAACTAACAAGTTTTTTGCACTTGGTTTTGCTTAAGTCTTCCTAAAGGAATTAGCAAGTCCTGAAGAAATGAGTCTTTATAAATGTGTTTTCAATAAAAGTTTCAACATGGAGTTTTGATCAACAATGATGAAATATTATTTAATGGAAATATTAATGCATAACTAATCATTAACCATCAAAGATTTAATTCCCCCTGCCTATTAAAGATAATATTGAGATAGAAATGATTCCAATGCAATCACAACCTAGAAATCCTACATGGGGGAAAAGACCATAATAACACTCATTTTGTTAGTCATACTATGCATTGCATTCATAAATAGTATCTATATTACAACAACATTTGTTAAATCATGCCAATGCTGAGATTTCAGAGTTCTACAAAAATAAACAAAAATATCATTGTTCATTTATTAACATTGAAATGGAGTGTTCAAATATGGTGTGATAACTTATAATGTGATGCAACAACCAAAGCAATATAATAATCAATCTTTTACAAAATTGTAGGAACACTATCCCCTACAATTGCCATTTACACTTGGAAATCCTTATAGGATTATGTGACAACACAAATCAAGTAGATCTTAATCTCACTAACATGTGCAAGTGCCTAAGAATGACATAATAAAAACTACAATATTTTCGAAATGAAACCCACTAAAAATAATGAAACCCACTAAAAATAAGTTGTTAAACTAACCATTATTCCATTCCAAAAACATAATAATTTTGATATTATTATAACATGATAATTTTTATTTCTATTAATTAAATATAAAAAGATAATTATATTACATCATACTCCATAACCATTATAATGAATAATGGTAATATATCATATTATTTTCTTAATTGTAATAATTAATGGATTTCATTATGTAACCCCTTGAATAATGCCATTTACTTATTCCTTGTAATTATAGTTATAATAGCATATCTTGAAGCCGGATACCTCAGAAAACAATAGTAGAAATGTTGCATAAATATAGTAGTATTTTTTTTAATTGTTCATTGGTAGCTAATAAAATTCAGCAAAATGGATTATGAACTGAAGATGAAGATGGACTATGCACCATAGTAACAAGTATATACCATATGAGCTTAATATACAATCAACATAAAAATACATGTGCATACCTAATAGGTGTTGTAAGAAATAATTTACTTTTAAAAGTGTGTTGTAAGAAATAATTGACTTTTAAAAGTAACACGTTTCATGAGAAATGGTACACATAATATACCGACCATAAACGCATCATGTGGATAGTTAAAATTAGAAAGTGAATGGGATAAAATGCGGATTAATATTATAAAAAGAATATTACAAATTTTACTTTAAACTTTTTGATTTGATGTTGATAATACAAAATCTTTAGTATGGTCAATAATTTTTAGTTTGTTCATTTAAATTTCTGTGGTGAGAATTAAGTTCAGAAATAGTTGGAAAATCCACAGTGTTGATGACATCTTGTCGTCGACGTTTCGGATCCATAGCAGGATCCATCATTCAAATTAGTCTAGTAATTAATTTTTAGTTTTTGTAATTAATTTTTTTTTTTTCTAGAAATTAGTCATTCAAATTTTTATTTTTATTATTATTATTTTTTTCTTGTCATTTTAGCTTTTACATATTATATATGGGTTTCCAGGAGTCAATTATAGTGTTTCCATCATTCCAACCTTAAGTATTGTGAAAACAATAAGATAGTAATAACTTCAATTGGGTACTAAATGTTTGAATAAATTCTTATTCAATCACCTTCTTAATCTGAAATATGAATCTAATCTTTTTTTAAAAATGTAAAATCTATTGAAAAGAGAATGTCTTTTATGTTTTAACATTATTTTCAGTAAGAAAAAAACTGCTATAGAGAAATTTCTCACTTAAGTTTCCTAAAGCTAAACTACATTTTTCTCTTGTCTAACAGCCGATAATGAAATGTCACTAGACCCTTTTGCTTTTTCAGTATTGGCAAGTGTAAGAGATATGCATAATTTTAATATATATATATATATATTAAAATTCAATATAAACATTTGTTGTCTTATATTATTGTCGTCCTCAACTCGCTTCCCCTACACTCTCGAGGACGAATGCTGGTTGTTCTTCCATCTTAAAAACCAATGCAACATAAATTTTATATAATTTAAGTTAATTTAAAATATAAATTATTTTTTTAGTTTAATAATTTATATTTTTTCTAAAATATAATTATAAAAAATAAATTTGATTATATTTAAATATAAATAATTAATTATTTAAAAAAAATCATAAATATAAAAAATAAAAATATTAAAAAAAACATAAATATAAGAAATCAAACCTATTGAAGAAAACCACAACCAAATTAAAATGAGATGAATACACACCAATATCCTTAAAAACAACCTAATAGTAATGGAGGAAATTTAAACCATATGTCATGTCATTTTAAGTATATCTTTATTTATCAATAAAATGTATGAATGCTATTTTATAAATAATAATTAAATAAACCATATATTATTATATTATTAGTAATAAATAAATGTAATTTATGAAGGAAAATCAAACCATATGTTATGTCATTTTAAGTATATCTTTATCTATATTTCATATTTCATTTTAAGTTATTTTTTAAATAATAAAAAAAATTGTAAATAATATGTATGAATGCTATTTTATAAATAATAATTAAATAAATCATGATATATTATTAGTAATAAATAAATGTAAATATAATTAATATTTAAAATTTTAAGTGAATTTTTATTTATTAATAAAATGACGATGATGGTTAAAATGGATTTAGATCAAATTTGGTTTATTTGATTTTTAAAAATGAAAGGAATTAATTAATTTGTTTTATAATTTTGTTTGTGTGCTAAAAGCTTGAAAAAAAAGTTTTTAAATTATCATATTTTATAATATTTTGAAATTGAGATCTAATGTGGGTGTATACAAGGCATTCTAAAAGAAAATATTTTTCATCTTCAATTCTTTTAGTGTCATAAAGATGATAAATTTTTTAGACTCATTGTCTTTTAGGAATTGTCCAAAGCCTTGTTTCATTTTGGAGCTTGTGTTTAAGGAATTGTCCAATGCCCAATTTCATTATGGAGCTTGAGAGAGTTTGTTTTTATTTTAGGATTGTGGATTTTCTTCTTTACACTAGTTAAAACCTCTTCCTTTATTCCCCAATGATTTAGATAAGACTTGGCATCTTTATGCCACCCTTACTTGAGCCTCACAGGGTTTCCATTGGAGTTAGAAGCAATCTTACTAAGCCTCTTGTCTTTCATGTTGTTTATATTGTCTTTAATTTTGATATTATAAGTTATAAAAAACTTTTGGATTTGTTCTATGTTTCTCCACGTCTGTCTAGAAACGACGTAGACTTCACAACTATGTACTATAACACTAGTGAAGAGACTATCTAAGAGAAGTTTTTTATTATAAATGTTATTTCATAAATAATTATTATATAAACTATATATTATTATTGTAATGGAAATCAATAATTTAAAGTCACTTTTCCAAATTTATAAATATTAATCATAAATAATCATTATATAAACCATATATTATTTTTAATAAAAAATTATATGAGATTTCATAACAACATATATTACCCATAATTTGGTGTGCTGGTTTGGCCGTGACCTTAAAAATAGATTATTATTATTATTATTATCAATAGATATTCCATAACAACATAGATTATGGATAATTATATCATCAATGAATCTTGAGTAAATTGATATAACCTTCTGTATAATACCAAACAATCAATAAAACTAGATATGAAGATAGGTTGATGACATTTTATTAATGAGATTAGTTCAAATGAAACTAGATATAAAGATAGGTTGATGACATTTTATTAATGAGATTAGTTCAAATGAAACTAGATATAAAGATAGGTTAATGACATTTTATTAATGAAATTAGTTCAAATATAAATGGTAAAAATGTTTTAATAAATATTCTTAAATTAAATAATAAATTAATTTTAATTTAATATGAATCTAAATTTATGAATAGCCTATAAATTTTACAATTTCTCAAATCTATGGATTAAATTTCTCTATAATGCATAAAGCTTAACATTATTAAGAATATCCTTTTTAATCATTATTTTTTAATTAAATAATATATTTAATTTTTAATTTAATATATTATTTAATTTCAATTTAATATATATGAATTCAAGTTTAGAAAATAATTTATAATTTTTACAAATAATTTTTCAAATCCATGATCTCAGTTTCTCTATAGTGCATAGAGATTAATATTATTAGTGAGGATCTCTTTCTATTATCTAATTATACTATAAACCAGAGACAACCATCCTTCAAAAATTGAATTCACTCTTACACATACAATGTCTTCACATACAGATGATAAATAAACTACCATTTAAATCCATTCCGAATATATCACAACAATAAGAAGTTTCATTTATTTTCATAGTTAGCAGTAACAAAGAAAGCAAATATTGTTCCTATACCAGCATTGTTAAGCGGTGGAACTGAACTTCAAGTTTGAATATGTGGTCTGCGAGCCCATCACACATAGAATACTAGTATCCATGTGTTAAATAAAATATTATTTAAGTTATTTAGGCAAAATTAAATTGAAACCTCAAATTTTTGAGGTTTTATTTCTTCCTATTCTAATAGTTTTTGGAAAATTTTCTTTATATATCACTATTGTATTATTTTTGAAAGTTTCATTAGAAACATTAATTGATGTTGATTTAATTATGAATTGATATTTCAAGATTTCATGCATTACATCCTTCCATCTCCATTCACTTTAATCTTTTCTTTACTTTACTAAGAAGATGTGCTAAAACTTACCTTCTATTTTATTTCATTTTCATAACAAATTATGATTCAATATTTAGTAGCAAATAACTTTAAATAATATCTAAAATTAAAAAATGTAAAAACATAACATCTTTTTCTTATTATATACTTGGAAAAATTTATTATACCATTCACTTTTTTATATTATTTTTATTTCATTCTTTGCTATCTCGTAAATATGATAATCAAATAATTGATCAAGGTTTGATAGCATCGGAAATGTATCTTCATAGCTCTATTCGCTGTAGTTCTGCGGACATATAGGAACAAAGCGGATTTGGAGACTACGCTTTTCACTTGGAAGCTGCATTTAAGGAATTCGTGACGCAATTGAATTATTAAAATTTCATAATTAGTTTTAGTAAACTACATATTATCCAAACCCAAAGAACGTAGTTGCTGGAATAGCTCAGTTGGTTAGAGCGTGTGGCTGTTAACCACAAGGTCGGAGGTTCAAGCCCTCCTTCTAGCGCACTCCTCTTTTAATTTTTTCTGTGAGGTCTCCTCCCATTATTTTATGATTTCTTTAAGGTATTTATGTATCTCCTCCCATTATTTTATGTAATGTCTCCTCCGATTTTGTGTTTTGTGTATTTTTTGGGCGTAGGCTTACGGTCTGCCATAGCAAATAGTTTCCGAACTGTGTGTACCATGTACATATCAAATTCATACATAGTTCACTATAATTTTCTTACGGACCGACCGGGCTATTGAGGGCCAACCATATTTGTCGATTTCATAGATGAGACGACATGGTTTGCTTTGCATTGATTATCGGAATACAAAAACCATCCCCACTTCCAGACATATGTCTTTGCTTTGGTCGAATCAAAATCGCAAAATGAATACATTTATTAAAAAATGTCTATTTACTAACAAATATTTTATTTTATTTATTTTTTATTTTAAGTAAGAGATTTTTATTAAAAGGACCTTGCACAATTAAAAAAAATATACAGCTGTCGACTTAAACTAGTAGTGAGGTGGCTACATCATCCAGTGAGGAAACTATTGCAGTCATCTGTTGATTCATAACAATGTTTAAAAACTAAGTGTCTATCACAGTCTATATCCACATGTCTATGCCCTGTAGACAATTAAGCCACACAGGGTTGAATCAAAAGAGGATAACCAAAACGCCATTATTATGCCATGTCATAACAATGTTTAAAATATACAGCTGTTGACTTAAACTAGTGGTGAGGTGGCTACATCATCCAGTGAGGAAACTAATGCAGTCATCTGTTGATTCATAAACAATGTTTAAAAACTAAGTGTCTATCACAGTCTATATCCACATGTCTATGCCCTGTAGACAGTTAAGCCACACAAGGTTGAATCAAAACAGGATAACCAAAACGTCATTGACAAAAACTTGACTATGAACCTGAGAATCCAATTGTCACATTGAGCCCGGGGCCGATTGGGGCGACTGTCCTCCATCATTTTTTGTTGGCTCCAAAGCCGGGGCCACTATCTCTGGAGTTGGAATCTTGTGAAGGACAACAGATAACAACGCCTCAAGGCGCTCCTCTCGTCGTTCCCGCAACTCGAATCTAAACAACAAATCTGCCAAGTCGCGTCGAACCTCAAAGATGAGGTCCTAAATAATTGCAATTACGCTCTTAAGCCCCAAGTGCTCATTGCAAAGTGCACAGAAAGGTGGTGGAGGAGGTGAAGGTGAGGGTAGAGAGGCATGAGATTCATGGGAGGAGGCAGAATGACTAGGTCAAGCGGTCGGAGGGGTGACCGGGCGAGAAGGGGGCAATTGATTTGAAGGCTCATCCTCATTGAGTTTGGGTGCAAAACCAAGCGAATTGCCCAGATTGTCATAGCATTCGACCCTGCAAGCCCAATGGGAGGATAGAGGAGAAAGGTCCAAGGTGGAAGAGTGAGCAGAGGAGGGTTGCAGGTCAGGTTTATGGCGGCGACCACGCTCATAAGTATTATACCATTATGGCCCTTGCTTCGATTTACCTCTTTGCCTCGGCCTCTGGAGGATGAGGAGGAGAGGGGGGACAAGAAAATGCAAGGAAATAGGAGGGACAAAATGAAGAGGGGACTGTGAATCAGGGCCGAAGCTCAGTAGAGTAGAAGCCAAAAGATGAAAATGGACGGGATAACCCAACACCGAGAGAAATAGTCGGAGGAGCCTTCTCGCTGGACGAGACCTGCTAGAGTTCCATCCCATCACCATTACTTCGCTTGTGTGAAGGAGCTGGTGCGAGTACTCAACTTGATGAATAGACTGCCGCGAGTTAATTCCCCTCATTAAGCAGTCGAAGAGGTTGGGAAAGTGGCAAGGCACGTGGATAGACTGTGCCAGGTGTACACCGACCTGCCCCTTGAGCGTTATTCTCGCGGTGATACCCCATCCGGGGAGTGGTCTGTGTTGAGGGCTTGGGCAATGCATGCTCTGACTAAAGGATGATTCAGAGAGGAGCTAGGCTTGCAGCAGAAGTCCCCTCCCTTCATGTTGTCCCTGAAATTTTCCATCTTGTTCGCCACTTGATTCACTTTTCGTCGAACATGGGAGGGAATGATCACCAGTTGTTGATGAAGCATAGTTTTGATTTGAACCAGTCTGTTGGTGAGTCTCCGGCTTGGGGAGACCCGTTCCGGATCCATTCCGTTGAGGAGGTGAGAGAGGAGGTTTACAATGATCTGTGAATCCCCTTCCATGAAAAGAAGCTTGAGACCTTGATCCAGGGCCACTTGAGGGCTTTGAGCAGGCCCCATAGTTCGACTGCGTTATTGGTGTTGTGCCCCATGTTCCTAGCTAGCAGAAGAATGATATCTCCTTTGTTGTTCCGAATAGTAGCTCCAAAACTTGCTGGGCCTGGGTTGCCTTTTAATGCACCGTCAAAGTTGATTTTGAAGAATCCTTCCGACGGAGGTTGCCACTGGGAAGGACTTCCATGACTTGTAATTCTAGGAGCAGAGGAGATGAGCCCGTGCTGCCAAGCATTAAGGATGATCTTCTCTTGAAGGGGGCAGATCATGTCAGAATCATTCAAGGGGTGTAAGTTGATTATTTCCAGCTTGATGTTAAGATGAATTTTGGTCCAGATTGCTTGCCATTTGAGGAGAGTGGATTTGAAGATACAACGATTCCTCTCTTTCCACAAGTGCCATACAATGAATCCAGGTAGAAGTTGCCACACACGATTGAGGATGGGAGAGTGAAATATTGAGTCTCTCCATCCCTCAATGGTGTCTCTGAGACTATTGAGGTTTCTGTCCGATGCTCTCATGATGATAGCATACTAATCCCAAATCTGCGAGCTAAAGGAACAAAGGTTGAGGAGGTGATTTTGAGTTTCCCCCTCATTGCAATAGAGAGGACACAAGGAAGGTCCTATAAGTCCCCTTTTTGTTAGATTGTCCCAAGTGAGGATGCTTTGGTGAGTGACCAACTAGAGAAAGGTGTTGATTTTGGGCCAAAGATGGGTTCCCCAAATTTATTCTAGACTGGATCTTTTGGGAGGAAGTTGTGTCCTGCATTGAGATAGTAGGCTTCTTCGAGGTTGAAGGTCCCACTCGTGGAGTGCCCCATCTGAGGATGTCCTTCCCCTGTTAGATTGGAATCTTTCTGGAATTGAATTTTTCTAACCAAGGATAAATGTTCACTTGTGGGGAAATATTGAGGTCATTGTGAGCAGATTTCCAGCTACACCAGGTGTCCCTATGGGATCTTGGTCTAGAATGGACATATGTTTCCAGGAGTCATTCTAGAAGGAGGCAGAGTTACCGTCTTGTATTTCCCAGAATGTGTGGTCCACTATTACCCCATTGTTTAGCTTGGATGCGTTCCAAATAAGAGACCTTGGACTGTGATCATTCCATTTGATTAGATTCTCCTCCGAAGAGGTGGGTGTCTATTTCTTCCTCCATAAGCGTGCTAGGAGATCTGTGGGACACTTTAGCCATCACCACCAGATTTTTGCGGTTAAGACCTTGTTGAGAGTGGACGGATCCTAGATTCCTAGTCCTCTCGTGTGCTTTGGCCTGCAGGTTTTAATCTAGCTTACCAGAGCCCATTTGCATCCTTCTTTGGTGCCCTACCATAAGAAGTTCCTCTGCAGATTTCTGATAGCCTTTAGAATAAAACTTGGAGCTGCAAGTGTGGAAAAGGAGTAAATAGGAAGGGCTTGAAGGACAAAATTAAGGAGAATCAACTGACCAGGGAGATTGAGGGAGCAAAAGGTCCATGAGGATAACTTTTTCCTGAGATTGGACATAAGATCCTCCCAAGAATTATTCCCCATAGCTTTATCAATGAGGGGAATGCCAAGGTATTTGGATGGAAGGGAGTTGCGAGTGAAACCCAAGAGTTGGGCGATATGGAGTTGAATCGGGAGGGGCGTGTTGAAAAAGAAGATTTGAGATTTTTCCTTGTTGATGTCGATTCCAGAGGCTTCGCAGAAGGTTTGGATGATGGATCAGATGCAGGTGGATTCTAGGGTTGTGGCGGGGGGGGGCATCATCAGAGTGTCGTCCACGAATTGGTTGTGGAAGATGGGTGGAGAGATTCAATGGAGGGATAGTCCTAAAAGAGGGTGATTTTCTATGGCGGCTTTGATTGAGTGACTGTGACCTTCTGCCATAATGATAAAAAGGAAAGGCGAGAGGGGGTCACCTTGTCTGATGCCTCTAGTAGGGGAGAAGGGCTTGGATGGAACTCCATTGACCAGGATGGAGAAAAGGGATGAAGAATTCAGGTTAGCGATCCAATTGACTCAGCTAAGATCGAAGGCGAAAGCAAGAAGGGAGGCTCTCATATAATCCCAACTGAGTTTGTCAAAAGATTTGGAAAGATCAAGTTTTAGGAGCATACCTGGAGAGCCAGTGGTTTGGAGAGAGTGAATTGCCTCATGCGCTAAAATGACACTGTCCAAGATCTTCCTGCCCTCCACATATCCAGATTGTTCCTGGGAGATGATAAACAAAAGAATGATTTTAAGGTGCTTGGCAATGACCTTCGTGAGGATTTTGTAGATCACATTGCAAAGTGCTACATGTCTGAATTGTTTCGGATGAGTGAATTTTTTCTCTTTTGGGATAAGGGTGAGGAAAGTGGCATTGAGAGCTGGTAGAACTTGTTTGGAGAGTCTTTAATCGTCGATGATTTCCCACACTTCCTCTCTAATCATATCCCAACAATGGTTAAATAAATTGATGGTGAAGTCGTCAGGCCCATGGGCTTTACCAACGAGCGTATCTTTAAGGGCCCGATCCACCTCTTCATGTGAGATTGGCCACAACAAATTCTAGTTTTGTTCTTTGGTTACACTCTTCAGAATGTGTTGAGTGATTATGTCGATGGATTGAGTGCGGTCCGTTGGAGGTTCAGAGATATGTTACTTGTAATAATTGATTAGTTCCTGCTCGATATCTTCGTGCCTCTGTAGGAATGTTCCTCTGAGGGATTTCCAATGTTAACGACTATACCTGTTAGCTCTAGAAGTTGCTCTTGGACTTCTCAAGTGCAAGCCTAGCACATCATAAATAAAAATGTTTGATTGGATAATTTGGGTTTTTAGGTTTTGTGAGTGGGGCATGGAAGGTAGTCCATTGGGCATGGAGTCAAATGATCATGCAAATAACATGAGTGTTCGGAGATGGAAATCAATGGAACAGAGGCGAGGTAGAAACTATTTACAAAGAGAAGGATTCATAAGTGTATGACAACAAAATAGAGAGAAAATATATCAAAATACAAAGAGCACTTAGCAAAGAGTGATTTCCTTGTATAATCAGTGGAAAGAGACTGTTGGGACAAAGCATCTAACAAAGGATGAGTTCCGGGCCTTTAGTTCTCTGCAAGAAACAATCTATAACTAGTCCTGCAACATAGCATCTAACAAAAAGGATGAATTCCATTCCAAAAACAATTACAAATCGAGAAGGAATGATAATAAGATCATATGAAATGGTATTGAAACTAAGCAATAGAAAAACTCTGTAAACAACATCACAAGAATATCTGATCTAGAAAAACCATGCCTCTGCACTGTTTTATTAAACTGAAAATGAAATCTACAACCAAACAAAACACTAATCCCGTGCTTCACCCCCCCCACTGTATGTATCCCTTTACATGTACATATATATAGAGAGATGCCCTCAACCCTTAAGACTCGAGTCATCAATCTTTGTCTCTAAAAATAGAAGAATTGTTACAAGGACTGACACATGTAAAAACTAATTAATTCCTAGGAACTAGTTAAACATAAAACATTGTAAGTAGAAATATGCTGCTCGAATTGTCTCGAGTACCAAAGATGCTGCCTGAAAACTGGAAAAATATGCCACTTGTTAATGCCCTCTGTAACTGATCTTTTGGTAGCGCCCAAAAATTTCGTAGCGCACCACTGATTTCGTAGAGCCCAAATGTTCATGATGAATCACTTGTCTTTCATGGTTTTGCATTGCATTGGCTGCTTGTGCTATGTTAGATTTTGTATCTTCGAGAAATAAATCACTTGTTTCTAAAATGGGAACTTCCTCATGCTGATTTGTACTGGCTCTGATATTTCAAAACATCAAGCCTCTGCATTTATTTGCAATTGGAAACTGTCTAAGCATGTCCCAAGGCTTGATGGCTGCACTTTGGCACTGAACGTTAACCCCTATTGTGTTGCTTGCAAGTGTTTGCTTCAAACTTTTATCCCAAGTGATTGATAATTGGCGTTAATATAAATCAAGTCCCGTTCATGACAATTTCATTAAGAATGTGGTTTCCATCCTCTAGTACTTTCCCGTTCACCTGGGACCTCTGTCTCCAGTCAGTTGAGTCCCCTGAATTTCCATTCATGGGCTTTATGATGCTCTTCTTTAGTTTTTATGTCTTTGTCTACCATTTATAGGCAATAAGGGTACTGAACCACCAGGACCTGAATGTTCTGTTCCTTCTTCAAACAACTGTCAATCCACAAAGTAGACCACCAAATTCATGGTATACCAGGCAACAACAACATCCACTATGTAGTATTTACGAGAAGCTATAATCAAAAGGCTTAAAATAACAACCACCAACCAAGCTATCTGTTTAATCCACCTTTGTTCCATACTTCTGATACATTAGTACAAAAACCAATGTGAAGATCATATGTGCTGAAAAAATCAAGTCTCCACAACCATAGATCACTCCACGTGGAAAATTAATCAACAGTACTTCAAGTATACCAATAGGACAAGGAAGACGAGGAAGTTTAGATCCCGCACGAAAGTGATAATTAGGACCATGCAGTAATATATTCATTATCTCGCCCAAGTTCTGGAAGAAGCAGAAAACCAACATCTTGAAGAGTGTCCCCATGACGATGTAAATAATGAACTCCTTGAGCAGCTAATCCATAGACTATTTGCAAAAATCATGGCACTTGTTGTATAATGGTAAACATCGAACATCGATGCCTGAAGCTGGTAGCCGACAACAACTCGACACCTGCAATCACTCAACACCGACAATTCATTTCTCTTCTTGACATGTTGGTGAAACGAGACCCTCGATATTTGCAAAGCTGGCACATGTATCATCAATCTGGCACTTGTCTTTGTGTTTTATTTATTTGCTGAGTAGAATCCCACATGTATAAGGATTTAGAAGTTTATCAACTTGATATGCGCCCATGCCCATGACATATAATCGATGAGGCGAGAGGATTATGGAGTTTGGTGCTTGCGCTTTGGTGATCTGTGGCTTGACTCATGGTTTGGCTCATAGCTTGACTCATGGACTAGCTTTGTGTGTCGACTTGTGAATTGGGCCTGTGGGATCTTCCAAATTTTGAATAAATTCATAAGACCCAAGATGCCTTTAGACTTAGGCATATGCAATTGATATATGGTATTAGCATAGGATTAGAAGAACACACCCCTTTTTTTATTATTTGGTAAAAATTACAATTGCAAATCTAAAAAGACAAAAACTAGGGTTTTAGAAAAATGATAATAATTATTGTGTTTTTTGGAATGCAAGTTAAGAAGGCATAGCCATAGGATTTCTGGGCAAAATAACCCATTAAATCTATCAAGACTTGATGGGAAATTTAGAGGTCAAGATATTGACAAACACTCAAAGGGATTTGATAATTTCAACATAAATATGCTGAAAATGCTCTCAAAATGTATTGGAAAAATTGAGTGCTAACAACTAGCTCTAACTGGAATGGAGTCCTCCCTGCGAGGCTCCAAGAACCTAGTAGTTCCAGTTGCCTTTACCATTGGGATATGGAATCATCTGGCCTATGCAACTGATCCTCTGAAAACCTTCAAAAACTGTCATTATCCTAGCACACCGATTGCTACTTCTGCTGCAAATTGGAAGAAAAGAAATGCTTGGGAAAAGAGCTTATTTACTGCACTAACCTACTCTAACCGGGTCTGCAATTTGATTAAGTAAAGGTTGACTGTCATAACAACCATCCAAGCAACTTCAATATTGAAATAATCTCCTCTATACCATCGATCAACAGATGATGTTTGAAATATAATAGTAGTAATAAAAACTTGTTCATGAAACCATACTCACCTGGAAACATTGACGAGCTAAGGAAATCTGAAATTTTCAAGTTCTCTGAAATGTATGATTCCATGAAGGCTGCCACCGGATCTTTGAAACCAAGCCAAAAACATATTGATCTACGAAAATCACCTGCACATTTATGAAAGCCTCTTTGTTGGGACACTGATGAATTTCTTGTTCTCTTGAGAGCAAGTTGTGATCATAAAAAATGGCAGTCTTTCCCTCTTCAGAATAATGATCATAAAATGATGACAAAGTAGTGTTTAAATCACAAGGACTATGACCAACAAGAAACATGTAGTTGTCAATGCAGTCATCAACTATTTCATTTTCAAGAATTTGACATGCATACTAGTCCATTGAAACATCTGCAAACAATGAAGAATCTGATTCACAATCGGAAATAAACTCATCTGCTTGCTGCTGTTCCAAAACTGCTTCACATCCATAACCTTCCTGTTCAAAATCTGAACCATACTGACATTTTCCTTGTTCATGTGCATGCAGATTTCAAAACAATCTCGATCTCGGATCCCCCTGGAGGCACCTATGTTCTCCTCCACTCCTTATGCATCCTCAAACAATTGTCTTAAGGATGAAGACTTCCTTTCTAACAGGAGAAGGGAAAGCTTTGAATGAAGACCCATAACATAATATACCATGGCTGTAGTCTCTGTAGGCCGGATCTCCAAAGGCATATCATGATAAATGTTGTAGAACCTTCGATTGAAGATAGGCAAAGCTTCATCCTCCTTTCTATTCAAAGCATAAACATTACCGAGATACAAATCAAGAGATTTTTTCTCACCCCAATGCTTCAAAAAAGTATTAGACAACACGATCCAAGAACCAATGGAATCATCTCTCAGACCTTTAACCATATAGAAGCATCTTTGAACAAAGACTTAGAGAGCAATCTCATGATCACATCATCATGAACAATCTTGAATTGATAAAAAAAAATCTCAAAGGCCCCTAAATGACCCTCAGTTGAGACATGATCCTCTCCATAAAACCAGGGAAGATACTCAAGGCAGTCAAGAGGATAAGGATGAAGGAGATAGGGCAGCATTAAAGGCTTGAACATCTTCATTCTGATTTTAGTTTGAAAAGCAGTGGGATGATCACGAAAGTTAACAGGTTGATGACAAAGTTCAGAAGTTAAGGCAAAAGGTGTTGAAGTCTGAGTAGGTTTTGAATCAATTACAACCTCCACAAAGTCACAGGAATGACCTGATTCAGGAGAAATTGGAAGGCATAACTCATCTTTAGGAATAGGCTGTGATGAGGATATAGGATCAACATCAACAACATAAGGCTGCAATATTTCCTCTTCTAAGGTTGGATGTATGAAGGTAGGTTGACGATCATCGGAATAAACAAAACATAAAATAATCCTCTTGACATGTGAAGGGAAAAGCATGAAAAAGCTAATAAAGAACAACAAAAGTTCATGTAGAAGACTAATGAACTGATACCTGGATTTAGAATTTAGCCCCTTCGTCTTTCTGTCAACCGGATCCTCCCCAGTGGAGTCTTTAATCGTGGAGTTGCCAGGCAGATTGCTACAATCAATTCTGCGTCCTTCCTTTGTCTTCCATCAAAGTCAGATCTATGTCATTCTCCTAGGGAAACCAGCTTCACTTTCGTTCCCCGTCAACTTTGCCAAAAATGTTAGTGCTAGAAGTTTCTCTTGGACTGCTCAAGTGCAAGCCTAGCACATCATAAATAAAAACGTTTGATTGGATAATTTGGGTTTTTAGGTTTTGTGAGTGGGGCAGGGAAGGTAATCCATTTGGCACGGAGTCAAATGATCATGCAAATAATATGAGTGTTCGAAAATGGAAATCAGTGGAACATAGGCGAAGTAGAAACTATTTACAGAGAGAAGGATTCATAAATGTATGACAACGAAATAGAGAGAAAATATATCAAAATATAAAGAGCACTTAGCAAAGAGTGAGTTCCTTGTATGAATTAGTGGAAAGAGACTGTTGGGACAAAGCATCTAACAAAGGATGAGTTATGGGCCTTCAGTTCTCTACAAGAAACAATCTATAACTAGTCCTGCAACAGAGCATCTAACAAAAAGGATGAATTCCATTCCAAAAACAATTACAAATTGAGAAGGAATGATAATAAGATCATATGAAATGGTATTGAAACTAAGAAATAGACAAACTTTGTAAACAACATCACAAGAATCTATGATCTAGAAAAACCATACCTCTGCACTGTTTTATTAAATTGAAAATGAAAGCTATAGCCAAACAAAGCACTACTCCCATGCTTCACCCCCCCCAACTGTATGTAGCCCTTTACATGTACATATATATAGAGATATGCCCTTAGATCTTAAGACTTGATTCATCAATATTTGTCTCTAAAAATAGAAGAATTGTTACAAGGACTGGCACATGTAAACGCTAACTAATTCCTAGGAACTAGTTAAACATAAAACATTGTAAGTAGAAAGATGCTGCTCGAATTGTCTCGAGTATCAAAGATGTTGCATGAAAACTGGAAAACTCTGCCACCTGTTAATTCCCTCTGTAACTGATCTTTTGGTAGTGCCCAAAAATTCCGTAGTGCACCACTGATTTCGTAGAGCCCAAATGTTCATGATGAACCACTTGTCTTTCATGGTTTTGCATTGCATTGGCTGCCTATGCTGTGTTAGATTTTGTATCTTCGAGAAACAAATCACCTGTTTCTAAAATGGGAACTTCCTCATGCTGATTTGTATTGGATTTGATCTTTCAAAACATCAAGCCTCTACCGTGATTTGCAATTGGAAACTATCTGAGCATGTCCCAAGGCCCGATGGTTGCACTTTGGCACTGAACGTTAACCCCTATTGTGTTGCTTGCAGGTGTTTGTTTCAAACTTTTATCCCAAGTGCTCGATAATTGGCGTTAATATAGATCAAGTCCCGTTCATGACAATTTCATTAAGAATGGGGTTTCCATCCTCTAGTACTTTCCCGTTCACCTGGGACCTCTGTCTCCAGTTAGGTGAGTCCCTGAATTTCCATTCATGGGATTTATGATGCTCTTCTTTAGTTCTGTTGTCTTTGTCTCTACAATTTATAGGCAATAAGGGTACTGAACCACCAGGACCTGAACGTTCTGTTCCTTCTTCAGACAACTGCTAATCCACAAAGTAGACCACCAAATTCATGGTATACCAAACAACAACAACATCCACTGTGTAGTATTTACGAGAAGCTAAAATCAAAAGGCTTAAAATAACAACCACCAACCAAGCTATCTGTTTAATCCACATTTTGTTCCATACTTTTGATACATTAGTACAAAAACCAATGTGAAGATCATATGTGCTGAAAAAATCAAGTCTCCACAACCATAGATCACTCCATGTGGAAACTTAATCAACAGTACTTCAAGTACACCAACATGACGAGGAAGATGAGCAAGTTTAGATCCCTCACGACAATGGTAATTAGGACCAGGCAACAATATATTCCTTATCTTGCCCAAGTTCTGGAAGAAGCATAAATCCAACATCTTGAAGAGTGTCCCCAGGACAATGTAAAAATGAACTCCTCGAGCAGCTAATCCATAGACTATTTGCAAAAATCCTGACACTTGTTGTACAATGGTAAACATCGAACATCGATGCCTGAACCTGGTAGCCAACAAAAACTCGACACCTGCAATCACTCAACACCAACAACTCATTTGTCTTCTTGGCATGTTGGTGAAATTAGACCCTCGATATTTGCAAAGCTGGCACCTATATTATTGATCTGACACTTGTCTCTGCATTTTGTTTATTTGCTAAGTAGAATCCCACATGTGTCAGGATTTAGAAGTTTATCAACTTGATATGCGGCCATGCCCATGACATATAATTGATAAGGCAAGAGGAGTATGGAGTTTGGCGCTTGCGCTTTGGTGATCTGTGGCTTGACTCATGGTTTGGCTCATAGCTTGACTCATGGACTGGCTTTATGTGTTGACTTGTGAATTGGGCCTGTGGGATCTTCCAAATTTTGAATAAAGTCATAAAACCCGAGAGGCATGTAGACTTAGGAATATTCAATTGATATATGGTATTAGCATAGGATCAGAATAACACACCCCTTTTTTTATTATTTGGTAAAAATTACAATTGCAAATCTAAAAAGACAAAAACTAGGATTTTAGAAAAATGATAATAATTATTGTTTTTTTTGGAATGCAGGTTAAGAAGGCATAGCCAAAGGATTTATGGGAAAAATGACCCATTAAAGCTATCAAGAATTGATGGGAAATTAAGAGGTCAAGATATTGGCAAACACTCAAAGGGATATGATAATTTCAACATAAATATGCTGAAAACGCTCTCAAAATGTACTGGAAAAATTGAGCGCTAACAATACCCATACTAGAGAAAAAATCCTTGAGGATTCTTAGTTTATTGCTTATATCATAGGGACTCCTATCCATAAGAACAATATCATCAGTGTAAAGAAGAAGGATGATGGCTATACCAACGAGAGTTAGATCGATAAAACTTGCTTCTTCTAAAAAATATTCTAACTTGTCAAGGTATATGCCAAAAAGGGTAGGGGACATGGGACAACTTTGCTTGGCTCTTATATGAAAACTGATTTCTTTAGACCAAACCTTAATGTTACTAAATTTGCAAATAACTCTCTTGTACAACCTTACTGCAACAACTCTAAACTCGAAATGAACTTTTAGCTCTTCTAACATATTCCAAAGGTTAGTTCTGGGCACAATGTCAAAATATTTTCCAAATTTAATGAAACAACATAAGATATTGGTTTTATTATTGCAACACTCCTCCAAAATGATCTTAGGCATAACAAGGTGATTCATAGTTGAATGTTAGCTCCTAAATCAAGTATGGTCTTTAACTATTTTTCAATGCTTTCCTAGTCATATGTTGATATTCATTTCCAAAATAATTCTATATAGCTTGGCTAAATGGGGATAATCATAAGGTTCTATAATTAGAGGGATTTATTTTATCCCCACTTTTAAAAACAACTACAATGAGGCTTTGAGTCCATGGTTTAGGGAAGCCTTGCTTCTCTACTAAATTGAAGAGCTTGTGTATGTGAGGGATGAGAATAGACCCCCCCAATTTTTAAGATTTCAACTTGGTAACTTTCAATATCCTTAGTTTTCCCTTTTGCGAGTTGCTTAACCCCATACTCTATGTCATCTATAGAAAAAACTTCTTCATATGTAGAAACGTTTGGAATGTTTTCCATGATATTAGGAGATTCATAAAGATTTTTGAGGTAGGAATTATAGTCCCCCAATGGAATTATATTGTGTACTTTAGTTTTACGAGTCAAAATTTGTCTCCAAATTTTCTTAGGATCTAGTTGAGAGAGGTGCAAAAGCTTGTCTTGCTTTCTATTTATATAATATCCATTTTTCCTTTTAATCATGGATTTGTATCCATTTACATTTTATTGGATTTTAAGGACTCATTAGAAACATCCCTAATGACTTTTCTAACAATTTTACACTCGTTATCATACCAAGGGTTGACCATTCTATTTTTCTTTTTACATAACACCTCGATAGAGAAGTTGTTAATGGAGTAGAGAAGTTTATTGTAAAATTATAATAAAAGCCTTCAATATTGTTCTTATTTAATAGGAGAGTTAATTCATTATTTAAATATTTTAATAAAAAACTAACTTTATTTTTGTTAAAAATGACAAGTGCTTTTGGTTGTTAAAATTCTCTTCAATAGAGCTTGAGCTTTTGTACATGTGTTAAGGCTGGAGGAATTTTTTACATGAAATATTCGCCTTTGCTCATTCTAAAGTTCTCAATCCAATGAGGACTCTCAAATCCGCGGTGAAGTTATCAGGCCGATAAACTCCACATTCATTGCTCTTATCTTGAAAACAAATCACCCTTCAACCTTTTAGGATTTTCGACCTATTACTCTGTGTAACCTTATGTATAATATTATTACAAAAAATATTGCGGGGAGGATTCGGCCAATTCTTTCCCGGTCCTTATCGGATGCTTAGTTGGGTTTCTTAAAGGGTCGCTAGATTCTTGATGCCATCAGAACGACACATGAGTGCTTGCACAACATAAAAGCAAAGAATTTACAAGCAATCATCTTAAAATTGGACCTTAAGAAGGCTTATGACTGTATAAATTGGGATTATGTTAGATTGATGCTTCTTCATTGTGGATTTGGTCATCTCATGACTAAATGGATTATGGGCACAGTCACTTCTGCTACATTTTCCATCTTGATAAATGGTGAGCCTACAAAGTTTTTTAGCAGTGAGAGGGGTTTGCGCCAGGGCTGCCCTTTGTCTCCACTTTTATTTATTATGGTGATGGAGGGATTGGGACTTTCCTTAGGTAATAAGCGTTTAGAAGGGAGATTGACAGGTATAAAAGTATCACGATTGATTAGAATTTTACATATCCTGTTTGTTGATGACGTGCTTATAATGACTAAAGCATCCTTCACATAGTGGCAAGAGATTCATTCTCTTTTATATTCTTTTTGCGGTGCCTCTGGGCTGGAGATTAACGTTAATAAGTAATCATTCCATCATTTTGGTGCTTCACAAATCCTACTTGATAATTTGAATGCCTTGTTTCACTTTGGAATTATGAGTCTAGAAGCAGGGTTTAAATATCTTGGCTATTTCCTGAAGATAAGTCGGTATAAGGAGGTTGATTGGATTTGGTTGAAACAGAAGTATGATACTAGAATTAGTCATTGGTGCAATTGATTCCTATCGATGGGTGGCAGATTCATATTCATTAAGGTTGTGCTGGAAAGCCAACTGGTTTATTGGTTGGCCTTGGCACATATACCTTTCTCGATTTTGAATCGGATTCACAAGTTGGATTTTCCCTACTTATGGATAGGGGAAAAAAACCACTCTTCTTTCCACTTATGTAAGTGGGAGACTATTGCTCGTCCAAAAAATTTTGGAGGTTGGGGGCTCCAAAATATATTCTTCTTTTCGCGAG
>ML791045.1:53082-92680 GCA_009831015.1 Picea engelmannii
GATGTAAGTAGTAGAGTACATCTATGTGATGGTAAATATTGCTATGTGCAAGTGATCTATGTGATTGAGTAGGCTCTGTGCATATTGTTGAACTTGCAGTGTTAAGTGCGAGTGTTTATAAGAGACTTGGTGCTCAGATATTTGGGGAAGGAGGATCTAGCAAGGTGTGCAGATCTCCTGTCCTATGCGGAGTAGGGTTTTGGTGGCTTTGTTCTTGTAACCTATTTAATTGAAGACAATAAAGAAGAAGAGTTGGTGGACGTAGCCCCAGGGTGGGGGTGAACCACATAAATACTATGTGTTATGCTTTATGCTTCGACTTGATATGTTTATCCCTTCTTCTGCTAAGTGCTTGGACATGTTTTGATAGATATGCTTATTCTTTGTGCTTATTAGACATGTATGAATGTGCTTAGTGCTGATCTACCAGATCTGATCTATTTTACTATGGCTAAATGATGAAATACCTCAGACCTAAGTGAATGCTGCGATGCTTTATGCTATCTGCGAAGTAGAGTAATGGTTGAAATATTGATAATCTATTGGTGCTAAGTTCTCTGTAAACAATATAATCATATATCTGTGTCCCATCTAAGGTTGTAGACACTTGAGTCCTGCAACCACCCCTGCCTCTACCTCGGGTGAGACTTCATTTGCTTCACAGGTGTTGTTGAAAGGGCCGATAGTTAGGGATTTGTTGGTGTGCTCTTGAGAGTTGAACCCTGGGTCTACCCTTGTGCCAACACCAGTACACAAAATGGACCACGCTGCATCAAGAAAGGGACACGACAGTACCAAATTTCACCAATATTTTCCATACTATGCACACCAAATTGGGTATCAAAGACTATGAACGACATCTGGTGCTCAAATAACGTGGTTGTATGAAAAAATGCATTCAAGCATAAATGAATTTTCTGGACATTGCACCATTAGGTGCAACTTATATATATGCTGTCAAGATCGAGCATAAATTTAAGTAGAAGAGGTGAGAGTTTGGATCTGCAAATTCCTCACAGCCGAAGTAGGGAAAATGCGATACCAACTCACCAAATAAGTGACAGAGCAAAGATGGATGCTCTCCGGACAACCAGTCCAAGCCAAAACCCAAGAAGGGTAATGAGAAGTTGAAGAAGGACACGGGAAAGTGGTGTGAATACCATAAAATCCCTTGTCACGACACCGAAGAATGTCACTCCAAGAAGTCACTAGTGGCTAAGCTGAAAGCTTCCAAGTTAGAGGCAGATTCTGAATCCAAATAAAATCCATAAAGTGGGAAGCGGATCATCGATGCCAAACCCAGTGCCACTATCACTACCACCCAAATCCATCTAACCGAACCAAAAGAACTAGAGGAAGGGGAACACCTCTTTCATTCACAGATGTGGGTAAAGGGGACTCTGTTGCATTTCATTGTCGATAGCGACAGTCAAAAGAACCTGATTTCAGCAAAGGTCATCAAGTAGTTGGACTTGTCGATAACACCATACCCACATCCCTGCACCATCGACTAGCTTTGCCAAGGATGAGATCTCTGCATCAACCAACAATGCCATCTTCCCTACAACATCAATCCATTCAAAGACGAGGTATTGTGTGATATTTCTCCCCTTAAAGTTTGTGATGTTATCTTAGGCCAACCATATTTGTGGAAGCGACATGCTATGTATGAGTCTAGACCCTGCAGTGTTATTATTACTTTGGGTAGAGAATTGTATAGGATACCAGAGGTAGCATCACCTACCGCTATTTCGTTAATCTCTACTAAGAAATGTAGTAAGGTCATTTCATAGATCGAGAAGTTTGTATTCTTTGTGATCCATGCTTGTAGTAAGCAGAAGGTCGCCGCCACATCCGTGACCTCTACACAAAGCCTCTCTTTGCAGCAGAAGCAAGTGGCCGAGATCATGGAAGAGTATAAATACATATTCTCCTCACCCACCAAGGTACCGACGCACTGCCAAGTTAAGCATCCAATTGATCTAACCCCTGGTGCATCACTGCCTAATGGGCTAGTCTATTGTCACTCGTTGATGGAAAATGACGAAATCAAGCGCCAGATCCAAGAGCTGCTTCAAAAGGGGCACATCCGTCCCAACTCCTCCCCTTGAGGAAGCCTGATTGTGCTGGTGCAGAAGAAAGAGGGGACCTGAAGGCTCTGCATTGATTACAAAGCATTAAACAAAATCAAAGTCAGGAACCAGTACCCCATTACCCAAATTGATGACCTTCTTGACCAACTCAAGGGGGAAAATTTCTTTAGCAATATTGACCTAAAGTATGGCTACCACCAGTTTCCCATCGAACCAGATGATGTATGGAAGACATATTTCAAATGCAAAGAAGGTCTCTTTGAATGGATGGTCATGCCCTTTGGCTTAACAAATGCACCAACATATTTCATGAGATTGATGGATGATGTATTGAGACCCTTCACTAACTCTTTTCTGGTGGTATAACTGGATGCTATCCTCATCTTCAATAGAACTTAGGAGGAGCACATGAAACACATTCAATAGGTTTTGGGCACTCTGTGACAACACAAGCTATATGCCAACTTGGAAATATACTCCTTTGCAATGAAAAAGGTCCAATACTTGGGCTACATTTTTTATTAGCATGGGGTACATGTGGATATAGCTAAGATCCAAGTCATTCGTGACTAGCCAGCCCCGACCACACTAACTGAGCTTCGAATCTTCTTGGGACTTGCCAACTTCTACCGAATGTTTGTGTTGGGATTATCCCATATTGCATGGGCCCTCAGCCAAGTAACCAAGGCCGGTGGCAAGGAAAAGTTCTCATGGGGGCAGGAACAACAACAAGCATTTGATGATCTGAAGGATCGCTTGTGCTCAGATCCAGTACTCTCCTTACCTGATCTGCAACAAACATTCGAGATTGAGACTGATGCCTCTGATTATATTGTAGGTGCAGTTCTCACTTAACACAGTCATCCAATAACATACCATAGTGAGACACTCTCAGATACTGTTTGGAAATACCCCACCTATGATGAATAAATGTATCCCATTGTGCAATCCTGCCGTCAATGGAAACATTACATTCTGGGAAGGGAGACAATCATGCACACTGATCACAAGTCTCTGCAGTTCATACAGATTGAGGGGAAGTTGCAGAACAACCACCATCAAAAGTGGTCCACATACCTACAACAATTCCATCTCAACATTAAGTATAAAATATAGAGCACAAATCATGTCGTTGACTGCCTCAGTCGCCCTCCCGTTACTTCCCTCCCCACAATGCTCCATTCCTGTGGGCATGAGGCATCTGAGTGGCCCCAACGTTATCAGCGTGACTCTGACTTCTCCACCACCTATAATCTCTTGGGTACATGAGCGAATGTCACCGATTTTCACATCTAGGATGGATTGCTATGCCATCTGGGCCACCTCTGTGTTCCCACAAGCGAGCATGATAAGTTGATTTAGGAGGCTCACTACAGTTGAATGGCATGACATTTTGGCATGGAGAAAACTGTGGTTGTTCTACAGAAACATTTTTATTGGCCAAAAATTCGAAATATGTCAGCAAGTATATCAGATCTTGCATTGCATGTGCCATTTACAAGAAATCCATCAAGAAGTAAGGCTTATACACCCCTCTTCCTACTCCCAAGAGGCCTTGGGAATCCACCAAGCATGATAATTCTTGTGTATTTGTGGTGGTTGATCAGTTTTTGAAGATGGACATTATCAAAGCCTGGAAGAAGAGAATCACGGCGATAGATACTGCCAAGCTCTTCTTCAAACAAGTGTGGGTCCATTTTGGAATACCACAAACCATCACCTCAGATTGAGACAACAGGTTCCTCAACACATTTTGGTGGAGTCTCTGGTCAGTGTTGGACACCAAGCTCACTAAATCCATTATTTTCCACCCCCAAACTAATGGCCAGACACAGGTTGTCAATCAGATGATTGTGCAAATCCTGCACATGTATAACTCTAAGCATTCATGTACATGGGATGAGAATCTTCCCTATGTTCAACATAGCTACAACATGGCTCTACATAGCTCCACTGGCCATAGCCCATTTCAGGTGGGGTTGGGATTCCAACCCTTGGGTCCATTGATTGCACTACCTCTTGCAACCACACAAGAAGAATATTCCCATGTTGAGTTTGAGGCTGACAAATCCATCAGATTCATTGAGAGGATTCAACACATCTGCCAATAGGTCCATGAGATTTTGCAGAAAGCCAATGCTAAGTAAAAGCAATGCCATGATAAACACTGAACACCACACCCATTTCAGGTGGGAGACAATGTATGGTTACATTTTCAGAAAGAGTGCCTTACAGGGCCCCATTGGAAGCTCTGCACACTTTGATATGGGCCTTACACTATCACCAAGGTTGTGGGTAGCAATGATTTTGAGCTCAACACTCCTCCCTTCCTTGGCTTGCACCCAATGTTAAATGTGGACCTCCTTCGACCATATTTTCCACCATTACTGGACACCTCAGAGATAGCAGAACAATTGACACAAACAAATCTCAATCCTGACTGCATGGACCATGCACACATTGATCATATAGTGGACACATAGGTCAAGGGAGCTCACCAACAGAGGATCCAACTTTATCGGTTTGGCAACTCCTATACCAAGCCAAGTGGCTCACCCGGGGCCAAATTCAACAGAAGTTTCCTTGCCTGATGGGGGAACTCAACGCAGTGGAGACCATTTCTTCCTAAGGGGGGAGGATTGATCCAGGTGGATATTGGTGGCCACCCACCTATTCCAACTTTCTCCTCTTGACAGTTTTTAGTTCAACCTGTTTTTCTGTACTTCTTTGTAACTGTGGGTTCCACACTTTTAGGGTTGTTTGAAGCTCTACACAGCTTCTAGGTGGATATTGGAGGCTGCCCATCTAATCCAACTGTCTTATTTTGGAATTTTTCATGTCAGTACATCTTTCTGTACTTCCCGGGTCGTTTTTGGGCCATAAACAATGTTTTTTTGGCTTGTCATAGTCAAAATGTAGATGGATTCAAGTTTGATGGAATAATGTGTAGTTCTCGAAAAGACATTTCCAATGGGCTATCACGTGCCTAAAACGAAGGTCGTATGCAAACGTTACGACCCAGAGAAGTTGAGGTACCAACTTACCCAACGAACCCCACATAACTTTTGGCGTTTCATCTCCTAGGGTTAGGTTTTTGGACGTATATGGTTTTGGCATTCATGAGTAATGTTAAAAAGGCCTCTAGAGCCTCATTGTAAGCATTCTTCTTAGACATATGCACGTAGCAACCACATCTCTTCTTAGAGATAGCTACCACCATTCAAGCAAGTTGTTTTAGTTCTGCAGTTTTACAGTTTCAGCCTATTTTATTTATTCAATAGAAGTTATTATTCATTAGATATCTGTTGTTGTTCTATGTATCTATGTTTTATGGTATTCAATATATCATTCATTTCGTTCCACTCATAAATCCAGATTAGGCCACTTCATCCTACAACTGACCCACCATCTCTAGGTGTTTCACTAAGGTTCCCATGACAAAAGATATTGTTGAATTAAGTGCATTAACTGAGATTATTAGCATGTGTTTCTCTACCATCTCATCTTCATCCATTGACCCTTCTTGTTGTTCATGACCTGTACCATTGTACATTTCTTCCAACTTATCAAAACTGAAAAAATCATATTCACCAAAAATTACATCAGAGGCCACAGACTACACCCTCGACCATAATCCAGAGACATTCCCAATAAGCTGACTGAAAAACAGACCCATCTAGCTCGGGAGGAAAAAATGAAAACCCAAGCATCGAAGTTTCCCAAGCGTCTACATAATTAAGGGATAAATAACGACATAAAAACATCATACCCATGTTGAGCCCATCTAATCCCCGACCATCCATCAAATTCATAATCCCACAAACAGACTGATTTTCATCCCCCCCCCCAACTGTGCCAAATATTTACCGATCGTGAATCACATATCCTCGTTGAACAACTTGAATGAGATGACTTTAAACTCACACATGAGCACCCAAGAAAGCTGACGAAAACCAAACAATCTTCCTCGTTGTCATCTATCTTACCATTGCTTCCACTTTCAACCATGATTAGGACCTTCCAATCAATTGACAACTCCCTCAAATGAGGAGTAAAGGTCCATTTCCCATGCACCTTCCACATCCGTTGTATCCTGAACCCACAAGCCATACTGCCACTCAGACTCCATACCTTCAGTTTCTGACGGATCCCATGAAATGTTGGGACAAAACGACCCTTTCTCGATATAAAAACCATATCCTCAGCATGTGTTTCTTCGCATGAGACCCTGACGCCAACGATATCCCTGTGGGTCCCAATGAATAACATTAAGCTATACATTAGGGAGGGGGGGAAAACTAACCGCCCCATTAATATATAAGGAACCATGGGCTACACCTATGGCTTTATTGGCCATTTCATCAGCTTGTGTGTTGTTTTCTCCGAGAATGGGAAACAAATCAGCAGAGAGGAGGTTTAAGATGAGTCTATTGTGACCAATGATGACCTTCAATCCTACTTCCTTTGGATTCGAGCCTGTCACAAAGTATCTTGTTGTATTTTTTGAAATGCCAACAATGTTTAGCTAGGAGATTTGATGGTTTTTAGTGATTTGGATCCCTTGAAAAATTGCATATGCCTCAACTTTGTTATTCGAAGAGATCCCAAAATTCCAATGGAATTCGACTTCTCGGTTTCCTCTAGGGTTTTTAAAATATGTATACAAATGAGTTGTTATTATTAACATGTGTGAAAGTTAAATCTGGTTCAAGAGGCTAATACGAATAAATTAACCATTTTAACCTTAATTCATGGGTAGTGAAATCTCATTTTCCCTTAACAAACATATATGATAAGGGGATGATGGTGGGTAGGCATTATCCATGAGGCTCATATAGTTTACCCGTCTTCTCTTTCACAGTTCATTCATTTCGTGGACGAGAATTCAACTAACTAGAAAGGCAACAAATTTGGCTAAAACATGATCAAAATGGTTTGATTTAAAGTTTACTTTAGATTGAAGTTCAGATGATATTTTATTGTATTTTCCCCGGCATGCACTTTCCATTACTCCTCACTTCTTCACCATGTAGTTTTTGTTGACTCTCCTCCTCACTTCTTCACCAAATAGTTTTTGTTGACTATAGAAGACATGGTTTTAATTTTTTATTATCTAAACATAAAGGAATTGTTTTTCGAAATATTTTACTAAGTTGTAAAAAAATTGATAAAAGATCAAATATCTTATTAATATTCTTTAAGATTAATTTGGTTTGTTAGTGTTAAGTACTTTTAATTATAAAGGAGAAAACCAAGTTTAAGAGGTGAAATACCTTCCCTCACACAAAAACAAGGGCTATGCATATGCCGAAGTTTGAACTTAAGTTGTTGAGAATGTTGTGATGTTATAATGAGACATTTTTTAATTAAATTTGATTTTTTTTCTACTTAAAATGATTATATTCCTGTAGCAAAATGTACAATAAGATGCACTTTTTTTTGGTCCAACGTTTAATATTTTGATCTCTATAGGGCTTATATATGGAGTTATATATTCAAGTTTTAATTGTTTACTTGAGATTGCATGTTTAGTTGCAATTTTTTCACACCAAAGGACAACTTACCACTTTGATAATTTACGACATTTAAGGAGAGGCATCCATATTATGAATCTCTTCATCAAGAATCTTGCAAATTGATAGGTTGTCTTTTTATTTGTTTTCCTTCCTTATTTATATCCCTCTTGACGATTAAATTGAGGTTATTAGAATCTCAAACAATGGTAATAACATTGCACCATCTCACTTCGTCAAAGAGATTAGTTCCCTTTTCTAGTCTCATTTATCTAAATCATGTTTCCTTTCACTTGTCATGAAAGATCACCATTAAAAAATGGCTAATTTGTGACTACGCAACCAAAAATGTTAGTCAAGACATTTTTATATGCTAAATACTATAAAATTTAAGTAATTTTGATGAATTTTAAGTGGAATAGCTATAAATTACTAATATAAACTACTAATATGGATTAGGGATAAACATATATGACTATCCAATAACTATGTAAACATAAATTAGTAGTATTAATTACTTATGTGTAAATGGGTTCTAGGAGTGTAGTCATTTTAGCGTGCTTTATTAATTAGGATTTCTCATGTTGAATTGATTTTTGCATCATGCATGGATGTGCTTGCCATGATTCACGATGCCACACCCAATAACATATGCAACTCTTAGCCCACATTTCACCTAGGTTAATGATAACCATGATTGAAAACATATATTGTTAATTCTCAAATATTTATATTCAATCCAAATTCAACTAGTGTCATTTACTACATTTGGATCAAGTGGGTGAATGTTATATAGTTTGTCTACAATTAAGGTTGTACTTGCATCTTATAATTCAACGTCGCCAAATTTATGTATGTCAATACCTATAACTTGTTTACCATAGGAAAAGAGATTGCACATTAACAATTTATCCTACCTCCTCTGAATTTGAACCTGTGACTTGAAAGGAGAAAACACATAATTAATTATGGTTAAACACATTGTACTTAGGTTATAATATTAGATATTTGTTTTGTGAATAAAAAGTGGATCCTTATATTAATTCTAGCTAAGAGCTTACAAAAATACCTACATCCTATCTACTTACAATGATGCCTGCAACCTATCAGCTTACAAAAATGCCTGCATCCTATCTGCTTACAAAAATGCCTGCTACCTATCGGCTTACAAAATTGCCTAAGATCAATGGGACCGGATCGGTGGTTCAGATCTTCTTGAGCATCAACGATCCATATCTACCCTCGCACTTCGTGATTTAGTGTATCGCGACTTCGCGATGTGGGCTGACAACTTCCTCCATGCTTCGAACTCTTGATTGTTGAGTTCCCGAAATTTTCTCGTGTCCTCTCAATGGGACCAGATCGCTGGTTCAGGTCTCCTCTAGCACTAACGGTCCATATCCGCTCTCGCATTTCGCTATTTCATGTTTTGTGACTTCACGACTTGGGGAGACAACTCCCTCCATGCTCCAAACTCCCGAAACCCGAATTCCCGAAATTTTCTCGCGTCAGATCAATGGGTCCAGATCTACGGTTAAGATCTCCTCTAGCACCAACGATCCATATCCGCTCTTACATTTCACGATTTTGCGGCTTGGGTAGAATGCTCCCTCCATGCTCCGAACTCTCGAAACCTGAGTTCCCAAAAATTTCTCGTGTCTGATCAATGGGACCTAATCGATGGTTCAGATCACCTCGAGCATCAAAGGTCCATATCCTCTCTTGCTTTTCGCGACTTCCTGAATTTGGGAAACAACAACCTCCATGCTCCTGAATCCTGATTTCCAAGGTCCCTAAATCAACTACCAATTGATGTTCTTTTGCACTCGCGCCTGAGCTTTTGATCATTAGGGCCATCCATCTGAGTAGGCTCCTCGCATTGAATCCAGAGGGGTGAGATTTGAGACTTCTTGGAATCGTGGAGAATGATCTGTTGCATTGAGTCAACCCATGCATTGGCTATTCTGTCTGCAAATTTGTTTGCACTTCCACGGATGTGTGAAAGGGTTAGAGTTAGAGAGGGTGTGAGAAGAGCCTGGAAGCTGTAAAGAGGGCTAAGGAGGTGCCAACTGGGTGTGATTTTCCCTGGATCTCTACCATTCAGGATTTTTGTTGCCAAGTCTATTATGATTTTGGAGTCTCCTTCAATGATCAGATAGGTGAGGTTTTGATCTAGTGCCATTTGCACTCCTTTGATAAGACCCCAAAGCTCTGCAGAATTTTGGGTGTCACATCCGAGATTTTCTACAATGAGGCTTTGAATTTGGCCTAAGTTGTTTCTTATGACCGCGCCATAGCCTGAGTGTCTTGGATTGCCTTTTGATGCGCCATCAAATTTGACCTTATGGAAGCCTTGCAGGGGGAGGATCCACTTAGAGGGATTGGGGGATTTTGAAAAAAGGGGGGGCTTCTGAGGAGGGGTGGAGTGTGCAATCGAGAAGCCCCAGAAGTTGAGGAGAGAGAGCTCACCTGGGTCAGTTGGGAAGTCTTCCTTGGTCCATGATTGCAGCTGAAGAGTTTCCTCGAGATGCATGAGGATTGTGTTCCAGAGGTTGGGAGGAGATGGCTGGGAGTGAAATATTCTTCTGTTTCTCTCTTTCCAAAGTTGCCAACCTATGAAGCCTGGTAAGAGTTTCCAGGTTCTGTTCAGGATAGGAATTTTGAAGGAGTCAGAGCCTCAGTCCCTGATGGTGCTTGTGATGTTATTTTTAACTCGTTTGGTTCTTCTAATGAATTGGGTGGCCTAGTTCTAGATGTTCTCACTGAGTGGACAGTTATTTAAGAGGTTCTCTATGGTTTCTGCCTGGAGATGGCAGATTGGGGGGCCGATGAACCCTCATTTTTGAAGATTGTCCCAGGTTAAGATCTTTTTCTGAAGTAGAAGCTATTTTGGGCCAGAGTTTTGATTTCCATATTGTTGTCCAGATGCTATCTTTCTGAAGGTTATGGAATTTCTCCTGAAGGGTGTATCCCTCCTTGAGAGTAAATCTTCCATGAGGTGTGTATCCCCATCTGAGAATGTCTTGGTCTATGCTTTTATGGATTCACCTTTGGGTTGTAGCTTGTTTCCATTACTGCAGGTCACAGTCCATTGCCACTTGGAGTTCCTGATGTGTATATTTCCATCTTCTCCAGGGAGAGATGCTGGGGGTATCTGTCCACAAATTTGCCACTTTGAGAGTGGCCAGATCTTGAATGTGATTTTCCTAGGATTGTAGATTTTATTCCAGTTGCAGGGGTGACATTTGCTTCCATAAATCCATCCAGAATAGGGAATTCTGGCCATTCTGAACTTCCCAGAAGGCATGCTCCTGTATGAGTGGCCAGTTTTTCCAAGCCACGTTCCAGATGTTGGAGCCTTGGATTTTCTCATGCATTTTTATGAGTTGATTTTGATGCGTGTTTGGGGAATATTTGCATTCCCAGAGTTTTGCCCAGATATCTGCTGGTGTTTTGAGCCATCTCCACCAAATTCTTTCTCCCATGGTGCTATTTAATTTTCCAAGGTCTCGAAGGCCCAGACCACCTGAAGATTTTGGCTTGCAGACCTTGTCCCAGCTGACTAGGGCCCATTTTTTGTTCAGGTTGTGTCCATTCCATAGAAAGTTTCTTTGCATATTCCTTATTTTCTTTATGACATATTGGGGGGCAACTAGGGCTGAGAAGAGGTAAGCTGGGATGGCTTGGAGGATTGACTTTAAGAGAACTAATCTAGTTGGGAGGTTGAGGGAGCGAAAGGTCCAGTTGCTAAGACGGTTGGTGATGGAGAGTAGGAGGGAATCCTAGGAGATTTTTCTGGCTGCTGAGTCAGAGAGAGGAAGTCCTAGGTAGCGAGAGGAAAGAGTGCAAACAGGGGTATTCAGAAGTTGAGAAAGGTGTTGTTGGATTGCTACAGGAGTATTAAAAAAGAAGAGTTTCGATTTGGCCAGATTAAAGGTGGCGTCAGAGGCTTCAATGAAGTCAGAGAGGATGGAACTTAGTTTAATTGCTTATTGTGCAGTGGGGGTGTTCATTAGTAGTGTGTCATCGACAAACTGGATATGGGAGGATGTCGGTTATAACCCATGAAGAGGGAGGCCTTGGAGGGATCCATTTTGAATTGAGGCCTTGATATAGCGTGCTAGACCTTCAACCATTATGACAAAAAGGAAAGGGGAGAGAGGGTCACCTTGCCTTATTCCTCTTGAGGGGGAGAAGGGTTGAGAGGGGAGACCATTGACGCGGATCGAGAAAAAGGTCGAGGAAATGAGGTTCATTAACCAAGAGATCCAATCCTTGTTGAAACCAAAAGTCGATAGTAGAGCTTTCATGTATTGTCATCTTAATTTGTCAAAAGATTTTGGAAGGTCAAGTTTTAGAAGCATACCTGGAGTGCGGGTGATTTTGAGTGAGTGAATGATTTCATGGACAAGTATGATGTTGTCCATGATTTGCCTTCCTTCAACATATCCTGATTGCTCCTTGGAGATTATGAAGGGGAGAATTGGTTTAAGTCTTAGAGATATGACCTTGGAAATGATTTTGTAAATCATGTTGCAAAGAGCTACGGGTCTGAAGTTATTTGGATTAGTGACCCTTTCTTCTTTGGGAATTACAATGAGGAAAGTGGAATTTAGTGCTGAAAGAACTTTTCCTGAGCTACAAGATTCCTCCACCAACTGCCACACTTCCTCCATTAGCATAGGCCAACATGAGTGGAAGAAGTTTGTTGTGAAACCATCTGGACCTAGAGCCTTGCCTATGGGTAACTCTTGAATAGCCTGATCCACTTCTACTTGCGTTATTGGTGTCATGAGAGCCTCATTATGTCCTTGGGTGATTATAGTTGCGATATTTTGGGTCACCCGCTCTATTGCTAAGGTGCGGTCCACATTGGGTTCTGAGAGGAGATCCTTGTAGAAATCTGTCAGCTCGTGCGTTATTTCCTAATGAGTTAACAGGGTTTTGCCTTGTGAGTCATCCAGATTTGTGATGCGATTGATGAGGTATCTATAGATCATGGAACGGTGGAAGAATTTCATGTTTTTCTCTCCCTCATTGAGCCATTGAACCCGTGATTTCTGTCTCAACATGATTTCTTCCTGCTTGTGTCTTTCTTCTAGTTTCCTTTTGAGTTCATTCTCTTGCTACTGCTGAGTGATTATATATCTTGCATGGATGATTTGTCCCTGAAGGTTCTCTAGTTTTTGTTCCAACATTTTCCTTTCCTTGAAAATGTTCCCAAAGACTTCTTTGTTCCATTTGTGCACCTGTTGTTTGAAATATTTGAATTTTTGCTGGAAGCAACACATTTTTGTACCTTTTTGTGTTTCCACAGTGCTCCACTAGTGACGGGCTAGCTCCTAGAAATATGTATGGGAGAGCCAAAATTTCTCAAATCTGAAGGGTTTAATCTTCGAGGTAGTAATAGTGTCAACCCAGAGCCGAACTAGTCAGTGGTCCAAGCCTGCCTTCGGGAGGATGCTGGAATCTACTAGGGGACTTTCCAGAAGGAGAGTTTTCGAGATGAGGAAGCGATCAAGCCTGCATGTTATTTGTTGGTGACCTAATCTTTTATTGGTCCAGGTGTAGGTGCCATTTCCATTCTCAATATCTACCAATATGAGGTTTTCTATGAGTTCTTGGAATTTTGTGTTGTCTTTCTCTAGGCGCTTCCCCCCCCTCTTTCTCCTCCTGTGTGAGAATCATGTTGAAGTCGCCCCCTATTATCCATAGCTTGCCTTCTGCTAAAGAACCTAGGTAGGCCAGGTTCTGAAGGAAGAGGTATTTGTCCTGGCTGTTCTGCGGTCCATAGGAATTTGTGATCATTCCCTCCTTGTCCGAACCAATGGCTCTGTAGTGCGTTGTGATGGTGCATGGGGTGGAGAGGCCTTGATCAAGGATGACTGTAGTAGAATTCCATAGGATGGCCAAGCCTCCTGAAGCCCCTTTTGAGTTTGTTTGATAGGATTCAGAGTTTCACCATCATATTTTGATGATATCTTCTATAGTTTTCCCTGCACATTTTGTCTCTTGTATCGGGAATATATCAGGGTCTTCCATTTTGATGCAATTTTGAAGAATCCTTTGTTTGGATCTTCCATTTAGGCCTTTGATATTCTAGGTGAGGATCTTCATAGTTAACAATCTGGTGGGTGGGAAAAGGATCTCTTTGAGAGACTGTGAATCTGTCCTGAGTTGATCATATAATTTCCCGCCTCCTTTATTAGCTGATGAGCCACTTTTCTGCCCCTTCGCTTGTTTTCTTTTGGGTGTTTTCTTGGATCTTGGTTTGGGTCTGTGCTGATCCCAAACCTAGATGCAGCCCCTGTTGATGAGTCCAGAAATACTTTGTGAACTTTCTTGATTTGGTCCTATGGTAAGGTTTGGAGATCCTTCTTGTTGAGTGCTTCCTCTAACTTGTCTAGGTCAATTTATGCTAGGTCATTCTCATCCATTTCCATGACTATGTCTTCCTCTCTTTCTGGTTCTTTCCCTGAGACTGGGTGAGTCTGTGGATGTGCTTGGTTTGATGGGGTTTGATACTCTTGTGATGACTGATCTTCCTTGTGTTTGCTGGGATATTTCCCCACGGTCTTGTGGGGGTTTTCCACCTCTTCTTCTTCTGGGAGGCGGTTAAGAGCTTCAAAGGAATTATTATTTGGATTCTTTTTTCCATTGTTGGTTGTGGGCTTCTTCTGCACTTGTCTCCTTCGATTTTGAACCTTGGTAAATCCTTCCTTTGGTTTCTCTTTAGCTTCCCTCTTGGGGGGGGGGCATTGAGAGGGCAGTCTCTGAAAAGGTGTCCATGTTCATGGAATTTTCGACATATGAAAGGGATGTGTTCATAGTCTATGGTTTGGGCCCATTCCTTGTCTTGGTATTCTAATGTAATTGTGCTTGGAAAAGCTTTGGAGATGTTCATATAGACACATATCCTTGCATAAGAGGTGTGTTTTCTTTGTTTGATAGCTTCGAAAGATTTGACATGTTTACCCAGGGTATTTCCTATGCCCAGTAAAATTTCTTCTAACCAGAACTCTTGGGGTAGGGAATAGAGGCGAATCCATACCAGTGTGTATGCAAAGTTTTCCTTTTTTGGGCAGAAGCGGTCTATCCAGAAGCATAGGTAGAGGCCGACCAAGTTGTAGAAATATGGTCCCCCTTCAAAGATCACGTCCATGTCCTCCAGGTTGTAGAATATTACTGTAAAGAAACCTTTGGATCTCAGCTGGAGCTCATAGTCTCCCTTGGGGTTCCACCATGCCTTGATCCAATGAGCTAGGTCCCTTTCTGAGGGAGAAAGACCCAAGAATTTTCCTATGAGGGAATGGTCTTGCATGAACTACATATGCTCCCCTATCCTTGTGGTTTTTATGACGTACCCGGGTGCAACCGGGGCTTGGGGAATACATTTTCTGGGTATCCATGCTCGAGCTACTTTTGGATGCGAGGACTCAACATCTGTGTTCGATTCTTTACCTATATCCATCTCTTCCTTCATATATTGGTCTCGTAAGTGCAATGGTGGCTCAAAGGATGGTCGACGCACTCGTGAGTTCTCTGGATCATTGGGAGCGACATTACGGTAGGAGGGGGATTTCGTCCCCCCTTCTGTTCCCATTCTTCTGAGGTGTTCAGAGCTACAGGGCTGAGGCAATCAACGCGTACCAAGGGAGTCAGAGAAAGTCTGGGCATGAGGGAATTAGGAGCATGAAAACACAACCAATAAAGTATTCATTGGTACATCTTGTTAGTGTTGAGGAATATCTTGTATTTCTTGGTATATGGTTTGTTATAATATTAGATATTATAATAACAAAGTTATAATATTTTTTCCCAATGAAAAAAATCCAATATTTTATTTATAATAGACAAAATTACATAGTCATATGCCTCCTGGCATTCAAGAAAGATCTCAACAACCATTTAGAGCATATACCATTTCCATAATAACCTATATTTATACATATAACAATAAGAATTTTCTTTTCCAAAAAAATACGTAAAATAGGTACATATATCAACATGTTGTTTCTTTTCTCAAAAAGTTACATAAAAAAAATATAGTTGTGATTAGTCCTCATTTAGAATAATAAACGTGTTTCATTATATACAAGGAACAAATGTAAAATCTAAGTGACTATCCTGTAAAATGGAAGAAATCCAAGTACCATGTTCTAATCCCAATCCAATTTTTGAAAGGCCATGCACTATGTTGTCCATGTCCCTATATATGTGAGACAAAGAGATACGTGAGAAAATTGTCATATGCATTTGTATATCCTCATAAAGGGGTTGTAAGGTAAAATTTATGATTTGATAATTCTTTATAATCCATTTGATGACTAAGAGTCACCAAAAATTTGAATTTTTTGGACCCCATGTTCTTGGGCCAGTTGAAGAAGTAATTAGAGTGTCATCAGTTCATAGAGATTGTTAGATTCATAGCCATGAGATATGGTGCACGGGGAAGAGATATAAAATTCCTTTAGTACCTCTTTTATAGGGATTTCCTTATGAAGCTCCATCAAAGTATGCCTAGTGGAGATCCTTGTTTATTACCTCTTCTCTGAGTTCATGTCTAGATTGTTTTTCCTCCACCTAAAAAAATGAATTTGTTGGACCCCATGTTCTTCAACCAGTTGAAGAAGTAATTAGAATGTCATCAGTTCATAGATATTGTTAGATTCCTAGCTAGGAGATATGGTGCATGGGAAAGAGATATAAAATTTATTTGGTACCTCCTTTATATGGATTTTCTTATGAATCTCCATTCAAAGTATGCCCAGGGGAGATCCTTGTTTATTACCTCTTCTCTGAGTTCATGTCTATATTGTTTTTCCTCCACCTATGGGCAAGAATTAGTGATATTGAGAGATGGAATCACACATTTGAGAGAGAGAGAGAGAGTCTCCTTTCCTTTAAATAAGCTCAGATTCTTGGAAATCCATACTCCCCAAGCTATGTTTAGAGGAAGGGATTTGATCTTTGTGTCCTTTTTGGAATACCAAGTTCTTAAGGCTTCTTCTGCATTTCCTCCTTTCCATACATGTTTCTACCCTATCATGAATTCCACCTCTTTCCAAACCGATTTAGAGAAGGAACATGTCATAATTAGATGGTCTATAGTTTCATCTACTTGTTTACATAAATTTCACCAAGCTGAACTATTAAAATTATTTTTTTGGAGAACCTCCCATGTAGGGGTCTTGTTGTTTGAAATCAACCACATGAAGATTTTATTTTTGGAAGTACACTTTAGTTTCCAAATAATTCTCCACCACCAATCCTATTGTCCATCTAGACCCTCCCCGACCAATGATTTATAGCCTAACTTAGGCACATATGTTTCAGTGGGATTGAGTGATTGAATCAACTAATCATCATCTTCTCAAATTTTAACATTGTTATCTTTTAGAACCTCTAAATAACCCTTCCAATCTTCAGCAAATTCTTCTCTCAATCCCATTTCCTCCCAGGAGATCCATTATTGTTTTTAGTTTGTAGAGATCTTCCAATTCACAATTTGTAGAACCTTACTACCTATCCAAGGATCAAGGCCAATTTGAACTCTCACCTTTACCCACCTTCCATACCAACCAATTTCCTACTAAAAACAAATTTGAGTTGATAACTTTCCATATGATTGAGGTCTTATGTAGTTGTTTATCTAGGTTTCTTGGCTAGTCTTCTATTGTAGTTGGGGCTATATATTTTTCAATGATTACTTAGAACCATGACCATTTTCCTTGTAAAATTATCCAATTTTTTTTTGCATCTAGTGCTTTAGAGAAGAGAAAGTGATTTTTTAGTCCCCATCCTCCACTAGCCTTTGGAATGGCCAATTTATTCCATGAAGATAGTACAAGTCCTTTTTTTTTGGTCTCCTAACTAGATAAATTTGTGGCACAGTTTCTTAATGGTCTCCAAGATACCTTTTGAGATCCATGTCAATCAAATCCAATATACTAGTATCACTTCCAATACAATCTTAACACAAGAACCAGTCTACCCATGTGTTGAGATCAATTCCTGCTTCCGAAATTTCCCTCCCTTTTTATAATTTCCCAACTTCTTTTTTCCATTTCTTTTCCCTCTTCTATACCTATCCTCATCCCCCTTTTCTTTTCTCCCTTCTCTTTTCCCTTTCTAGTTACCATACTTAGTTGCATTTCGAAAAATCAGTGGGTTCACGGGTCTTCACATCCATCCATGTTCCTATGTCATGAGTCCGACTGATCACATTGTTATAACATACTTAACCATTTTTTGCAATCGTGGGTTCACAAGTTCAAGCTTTCATCTTCCAAGTTCTGCGATCTCCATTTTTCACCTAAAGGCTTGTGATCTACATTATGACCATTAGACTTATCACCGGTATCGAGCCCCTAAGTTTTTTTTTCCTCATGTATTAAAGTTCGACCGACCATTGTGCAACACTTAGCCTATTCTTGATCATTCACAACCGTAGGTTCACGGGTTTGCGGGTTGGCAGGTTCACAAAAAAGGATCCATATTCAAATTTCTCTTGTTTGTCCTCGCCATCTCTGTGCTTTTCCCAATATGCATTTAGTATGATTTAATGCTAATAATTGATCATGCAGGCTCCGTAAATATTGTCATTAATAAGCGAAGGGCTCGAGAAGATTTTTCATTAAATTGCATTAAAGCATGATTTTCCAAAGGTTATATTATTGTTATATCTCCCAAAGGATTCATTTCAAGTTATTATCCAGTTGAAAGAACACTCTCATCAACCTATGGCAATGACAAATCGACAATAGTTCTGTGGTGATACTTTGAATATTTTTGGTCGTGAAGACCATAAATTTCAGTGGTCTAGAGAATATTCATACTATTCATCTCCTCCTGCTAAAAAAGAAGTAATCTGGACATCCGAAATTGCTCGCGTAGGGTGTGTCCTTGAGGTATTCGACTGCAAAGAACTGGTTGCATGGTGCATTGAAAAGTACGTCTTGAGCCATCGAATTATGCAACTACAAGATCATTTCCACGTCTCTCTTTCACTGCAAGTGTTTCGTAATATGTTGAAGCTCCCTGAGCTAACACTTACCTTCAAAGGAGAGGACTGCAAAAATTTTCTGAAGAAACATGACAATGGCATGGATCTCTTTCCCGAGTTCTTGGAGAATTCCGTGGCTGTCCCATAAGACATAACCAGGATTTAGGTCGACTCTTTTAAAAACCCCTTTCAGGAAATTGCTTGGTTGTTTACCATGTTGAAAGGTCAGGAAAACACAACCACCATTTCTTGCATGATTCTTTATATTTTATATTTTACGGTTAAAGAACAAGCTATCTTCGATTGGGGAAAACTGATTTCCATTGAAATCTCCTCCCAATTGTCACATTAAAAAAGGGACAAGAAATTATTTATGGATTCCTATTTGGTATTTGCAATAGTATATTGCTGTCAATTTCCAAAATTGACTATATGTAAGAGGGTGAACTATGAAATTGATCCAGTCACCTTCTGGTATCAAGCATTGTGGAGACACAAGACTTATTTTCATTTTTACGAAGTTTACAATGATTTCATTTCAGTTTTCAAAGGACTGTTGTTTGGTAAAATTACCCCCGGGATATCTGACTAGGAAAATAAATTCTTGGAGAAAAAGGGAATGATAGAACAAATGGAAAATCACAGTGTCATCAGGATCCTCTGTTCCAAGGAAAATCCCTCTTTTCTTCCATACCATGTATATGATAAATTGTTTATTACAGAAGTGGCAAGGCAATACAATTTTTGGTTGTACTTTTTCCATGAAAAAAGGAAAAAGCAATTCATCCCCTTGCCATGGAAAATTGGAGACTTCATATTCAGGAATATAAACAAAATTGATGAGTTTGCAAATCACTTCCACAATGTAAATATGAAGTATGATGAAAAGACAAAGGGTTTTGACCCTAACAAAATCTTCGTGGAACATATGTTGATAGTAGGATTCAAAAACTCATTCATTCATACTATTTTGAGTGAAGAAGAAGATACCAACCTAGGCGATCCTGCACACAATGTTGGTGACTTGGAAACAATAATTAGTACTAACGAGTTGTAAAAGTAGAAATGAAAGGGTCCTAGTGAGAAGAGCGCCCAATATCCAATTGTTACTCCTAAGACTACCACATCCTGGAGCATTGCTCCAATGACCCACCCAACTAGGAAAGTTACCAATAGTAGTTCAAGCGACAGAGGGGAGAAGAATCCTCCCCCCGCCCCCGGGAAAATCAAGAGCTCACACAAGCTCCCTCTGAGAAAGAAGAGGAAGAATGTTGTGCAAGAGGAAGTAGACCATCTCATTGAAAATGACATCAATAGATTCTCTCTTGAAGACATGGAGCTTGAGGTGGATATTGAGAAAATGTTTTCGACAATTGATCAACCAAGAAACATGGCCCATCAAAATCCATCATTAGAGATCATTGAGAATGAGACCTTCAATGAAGAAGAGTCATTTGATTTACAAAGCGTTGTCTTTGACAACGAATCTAAGAAATTGATCATTAAAAAAGGTGATATGAAAAAAAAGGAAAAAGGAAAATCTCTTTCAGAGGTTGACCTAAAATATATGCGACCATCAAAAATTTATAAAATTCATAGAGAAACCGAGGATTCTCTTGATGATTCCATTGGTGGTCTAGAAGCAGAAACCACGAAGTTGAAAGAAAGGATCAAGGTGATGGAAGACGCCTTAATTCCTCTTCCACTTCTTGCCAGTCCTTTGTCAATAGTCAGACCCACCACATCCACTGTTAAATTGAAAGGATCTTCAATCCTACTTACATCATCCAGGAGTTATTTAGAAAGAATTATTAAGAAAAGAATGGTGTTGATCACAGAGGCATGGGAGGTTTTGAAGAATATTGTTTCTTTTGGTTCGAGGGCACATGCCTTCCATGAATATTTGCAAGTTGATATGAAGAACGGAGAAGTTTTTTACATTGATGTTGTATTACCCTTTGGAAACAAAGTCTGTAACATGATGAAACTAAGAAGAAGAGGACGATCTACCCTCCCCAAGTTGGATAAAAAAACTGAATGCTTGTTGGAAGGAAAAGATTAAAAATTTGAATAATATTGTACAAGCATGCAACAAGGTCATACTAAAAAAGGAAGAACTGTTCAAGAAGCTCATGAAGATAGACCTAACAGAAGGTACTAACAAATTAAAAGACCCTAAATTGATTCTCAACTCAATGGTCCTAACAAAGAAACAATTTGACGAACACGTTGATATCTTTAAAGGGTTATCAGTTGAAAAGTTTTACAACATACTCGAATATGATGAAGATGACATAGACAATTGACTAGTGGACTATTTCGTGAAGAATCGAGATATTGAGGAAGTAGTACACAATATTTCTCTTGATTTGAGAGACTTGGAGGGAGAGTTATTCAACAATAAAATCCGACATGAGATAAACGTCGCACCAATGAAAAATTATATTGAAGAATGGTTCAAGAAAGTGATCGACAAATTGACCAACGAAGGGAAAGAAACAGTTGAGACAGTTCCTGTAACTATTAATGAAGACAATAAAAGGACAAAAACAAGCAAGTGAAGACATGAGAGACCATCATAGTAAGTTTATGCTGATCACATATTTCTTTCTTTATCAATTCCTTCATCCAATTACTCTACTTCTTTCACTAGAAAGGTTTAACCGAAGTATGATAACTTCTCTTTTCCTTCTTTCCAGGTCTTGTTGTTCTACTTTCTCCCACCATCCTCCTTCTACAATCTTAATTCTTGTATATAATTTCTTTATGGTCCGCGAGAGCCCCAATCCCAGTCCCAATGACAAACACATTTTAAATTTCAAAGAATATCTAACATACTACATATTTTTTAGAAATTTCAAGAGAGCTATTTTGAGATCAGTTTTGACTATTCTTTGTAACTCCGAGTTTTGAGTATAAAGTATTTGAGATTGATCTATCATTATATTTATTTGAGATGCCCATGTGTCTACTCTGTTAAAGTTCTCTTATGCATGCATACCATCTTCTTTTTATTTTATGTGATCATAAATATTTAGTTTAACTATGATGGATGTGAGGAATTTTTTTCTATCTTCTTTAAATGTATGAAGTGTGTGATTCCTGGTAATTTCTCATGAAATTTCTTTAAAAAAAAAAAAAAAAAACATTTTTCTTTCTTGCAATCCTTATATTTCTTTGATTACTACAATAGACTTCTGCAAAGTCCCATATTTTGAAGACATAGAGTCAAAAGAAAATATTAAAGTAAAGAGGAGTACCACCTCTATAAAAACACAGGGGGATTCACATCCTCCCGAGGTTGTCCTTTAGGTCCTAACAGATTCAAGCGTCAACACCCTTCAAGAGAGCCATTGGTTGCACTAGGTATTTAGTCTATTTTCCACCTTCACAATAATCCATTACCATTCACCTTTTTTGTACATATTGGGTTTTAAGTGGAATATCATATACTTTAAACCCTAGTTTAAATCAATCCCCTGGTAGGGGAACAATTGGGAGAAATAGCCATGTTCTTGTTTTGTGACACCCTACATGAAAATAGTAGATTTGTCAATATTTATAATCATACTAGTGGTTTTACATAATAAATCCAAGATGATTTTAAATTTAACTACCCTTCTAGTACCTTCACAAAAAATCATAATATGATCCACAAATAAAATGTGTGTAATGTTACATGATGAACCAATGCAAATCCTTTTGAAGCTACCATGATTTGTAACCTCTTTTATTAACCTACTCAAACCTTTAGCTATGAGAAATAAAAGGAGAGTTGATAGGGGGAAACCCTGCCATAGACCCCTAGCTGGTTTGAAGAAGAGAGATGCAACGCCATTGATTAAAATGGAAAAGGACACCGAGGTAATGGAATTCATCATGCATACCACAAATTGATGACAGAAGCCCAAGTGGATAAACATCAATTTCAAGTAAATCCAACTTACTCTATCATAATATTTAGAGAGATTCACTTTGATGACCAATGCTCTTTGACTCCGACCTTGATTAAGTGTAGGCTCTCCTATGATATCCCTATTGCCTCATGAATTTATCTTCCCTCTAAAAATACAAACTTCTCTCCAAAGATTTGTTTTGATAGTACACTTTTAATTCTTTTGGAAAAACTTTTGAGATAATTTTCATGTAGATACAATTGCGTAAGGAAATTGACCTAAAATTTTCAAAAGAAGTTGGGTTATCCTTTTTAGGGATTTGAGTTATAAAGTTAGTGATGAATGCTCCTATCATTTTTCTAGTGGTTCTATTGGCCTCCACCACTTTTCTTAGATAATCTTCTATGAATTAATATCATCCCAAAAATAATTCCATGGGGAGGTCATCTAGCCTCGTACTTTTATTGCTTTGGAATCGTTGTAAAGTTTGTAGTAGTTCCTATTTACCCACTTATTTCATTAATAAAATTGTTGTCCTCCTATTTGAAAAAAAATAGGGAATGAGTTGGATAGCCTGATAAGTTTAGCAATAGTATTCTGAGAGTCCTCCCTAAAAATATTTGAGAAGTAGTTAACTCCTTCTACAATGTCCTTAAATAGTTTTGTCCAATTTTCATTTCCTTTGTCTATTTTCCAAACAAAATTGATATTTTTCCTTAATCTTACATATGTATGAAAGAACTTAGTATTTTCATCACCTTCTTGAATCCAATTGGTTCTACCCTTGATCCTCCATTCATTCTCTTTTTCCAGTGATAAGGTCCTCTTTTTTTCTTCTAATAGCCTCACCTCCATCTTTTGGGCCTCATTCAAATACCCAAAACCCGAACTATTATATAATGTCTCCAACCCTTCTTTTAGCTCTCTATGGAGCTTGTCATATTTCTATTTTTTAGGGGTTTCTACATTTTTTTCCTCTTTCATATTTGTTTGGAATTTTATCAAAGTTGATTCCCTTAGGAATGCATCATAGGATTTCCATCAAGATTTTATCTTGTTTACAAACTCCTCCATCTTTAGCCATTTAAGATTTATTTTGAAGGGGATATCTAGCTCTTCCTATGCAACAACTACTTCTAGTACAACTTGACAGTGTTCAGAGTCTCATCCCGAGGAAACCAAGTTTTTTACCCGAGTATCTTTATCTAGAAATCCTTCACAGATTAAAAAATAGTCAAGCCATTTTGTGATTATATCATCCCCAGTTCTTTTGTTTCTCTAGGTGGGACACAAATATGTTGGTTCAATGTTTAGCAGGTCCACTTCCTCCAATTTTCTCAAGAATTATCTCGATAAACAATCTATTTGGGACGCAAGCCCCCATATTTCAAAGGCTCCTAAAGTGAAATTTGGATCCCTCCCTATCAACACAAGGCCATTATGGATGCAATCCAACTTGAATTTTTTTTCCTAGTACTCCACCCTATCTCAATATGGCCCATAAACATTTAGAACAAATATTTATTTTCCCATATCCATGGAGAAGAGGGAAACCCCTAGGCCTAAAGGAAAATCCCTAGAATTAGTTAGGATGAAGGAGTACCTCTTCCATCCAATTATAATCCAACCAGATCTCTTAATAACATCAATAAATAAAAAGAAGATTTGTTTAGATGGTAATGTTGAAAAGCATAAGGAAATGTTGGTTGCAAAAGGTTATTCCTATGTTGAGGGGATATGATTTGGTGAGATATTTTACCAAGTTTCTAAGTTAACATCTATTAGGTTTCAATTATTTGTAGCAATGACCTTTGATTTGGAGATTGAACAGATGGATGTGAAAATTTCATTCCTACATGGTGACTTGAAGGAGGAGATATTAATATATATGACACAACTAGAGCACTGCATTGAAAAAGGTAAAGAGTCATTGGTTCACAGGTTAAAAAAGTCTTTATATGGTCTCAAACAATCTCCCGGAATGTGGTACCAAAAGTTTGATTCCTTTGTGTTGGAATTAGTATTTCTAAGATCCAAATCAGATTATTGTGTGTATTACAAACAACATGCTGGTCATTTCCTTGTTATCAATATATATGTAGATTATATGTTATTATTTGGTAATAGTAAGGACATGATTTGTGATTTGAAGTTTCATCTTTCAACACAATTTGATATGAAGTACTTGGGGTTTGCAAAATATATGTTAGGAATGTAGATTGGGAGAGACAAAGAAAATAAAAGACTTTGGTTGAGGCAGAGTAAGTATGTAAACTCTGTGCTACATCATTTTCATATGGAATATTGCAAACCATTGCATGTTTTTATTTCTGTGGGATCTAAGATTTCATTTGAGCAGTTCCCTACAACACCTGCACATATGGAGGATATGGTTTATGTTTCCTATGCTAATGTAGTTAGTAGTTTGATGTATGCTATGGTCTACGCTAGACCAGACATTACCTAATTGGTGGGAATCTTGAGTCGATTCATGGCTAATCTTGGACATGAACATTGGGCTACAACAAAGAGGGTGTTTAGATATTTGTGAGGTACTTCTAAATATTCCATTTTCTATCATAATGATGTTTCAAGGGACCTACAATCAATGGATATATAGGGTTATGTGGATTATGATTGGGCAAGGGATGTAGATAGAATGAGACCTTATATGAGTGGATATATGTTTTGATTGTTTGGTGGATCAATAAGTTGGATGAATAAGTGAGAAGTTGTGGTCATTTTTTCCACTGCATAGACATAGTACATGGTAGCTACTCATTCCTATAAGGAGGCCATTTGGCTTATGAACTCTGTTCAGAAGTAGGGCTTAGTCAAAGAGCTATTACAGTTCAACGTGATAGTAATAGTGCCATTTTCCTAGCTAAGAACCCTACTTTTCATGCAAAGATAAAACATATATATATCCAATACCATTTTGTTAGGGACATGGTAGAGGATGGAAAGGTGATACTAGAGAAAGTCGATACCTTGCATAATGTTGTAGATGCATTGAAAAAACCATTGAGAACAAGTAAATTCAAGTGGTGTTGTGAGTTTATGGGCCTAATGGGCCCTAACAATTAGCTCGTAGTTTGATTCATTCTCCCTTGTACCCTTGCAAGATATATGCAAAGTGAGAGAATGTTGAAATATGCGTGTCATACACCTTGTAGTGTTGTAGTGGAGAAGAAATAAATGAAGAGCTATAGCATAAATAAATGAAAATAATTGACAGAGAATAAATGCTAACCAATGATAGGGAATAACTTGGTGGTGGTTTCCAATATGTATAAATGGTAAATAATAAATGGTTTATGGTTTTACTATGCCTACTTATTGAGTGCTAGGGATGGAGGAAATTTGTGAGTGTAAGTTTTATCTTAATGTTATGTTGTCGAAATTTATCCACGATTATGCTATTGTTGAACACTCTTGTTGAGAGCATAAATAATTTGTATTGTAACCTTTTAGTTATTGAATACTATATTGAGCGTGCTTTATAGTGTGGGGTTTTTCTCCTAGAAGAGTTTTCCCTAGGATATCATGATGTTAATGGTTTTTGTTCTTTATTTCATGTGTTTTCAACTATTCTGTTTTTAATTTATGCACATTCTTCCCTCATGGATTAGTGTAGGAAGCGTATTATTCACCTCATTTTCTTTTCACACACATGCAAACAAACATCTTTTAAGTTCTCAACAATTTTTTTTTTTTAAATATATTTTATTCACAAAAGCTGGTGGATTTTTATTCATTAAAAGGTGCAGTCGAGGCCACAGAGTACAAAAAGGATCAACCAGAGAAAAAAATCCGGTTTATCCACCACAAAATTCAACCATCTACCTTTATCATGACTCTTATTTCTCCATATCTCGAGATTACTACAATTTTGTACATAATAGATTCAGTAGAAAATACCACTAATACATATAACAAAAAAAAACATAACTATTCATCAGGAGTCCTTTCATTTGGAACCTCGTCTTCAGTATCTGGATTCACTCTTAGTAATTCAAATTTGGAATCGAAGTCATTTCTCTCATGGGTGAGATATTCATAGCCGACCTTGAACCAAAATTCATCAGAGATGATCAAAGCTGAATCTCCTCCATTTGTGACTTCAACGCGACCACTTCATCCTGCAACTGACCCACCATATCTAGGTGTTGCACCAGGGTGTCCATGACAAAATATATTGTTGAATTGAGTGCGTTAACCGAGAATATTAGCATGTGTTGATATACCATATCATCTTCCTCCATTGACCCTTATTGTTGTTCGTGATCTGTACCATTGCCCATTGCTTCCAACTTATCAAAACTAAAAAATCATATCCACCAAAAATTACACCATAGGCCATAGATTACACCCTCAACCAAAATCCAGAGACCTTCCCAATAAGATGACTGAACAACAAACGTATCAAGCTCGGGAGGAAACAATGACAACCCAAGCATCGAAGTTTCCCAAGCGTCTACATAATTGAGGGATAAATAGTGGTAGGAAAACAACATACCCATGTCGAAGCCATCTAATCCCCGACCATATATTAGCTTCATAATCCCACAACTAGATTGATTTTCATCCCCCCCAACCATTCCAAATCTTCACTGATCGTGAATAGCATATAATCGTTGAAAAACTTCATCGAGCTGCCATTAAACTCACACACGAGCACCCACAAAAGCTGATGAACACCAACAAATCTTCCTCATTGTCCTATACCTTACGATTGCTTCCACTTTTGGCCATGATTAGGACCTTCCAATCAATTGACAACTCCCTCAAGTGAGGAGAAAAGGTCCATTTCTGATGCACGTTCCACATTGTTTGTATCGTGAACCCACGAGCCAAACTACCACTCAGACTCCTACCTTCGATTTCTAACATATCCCACGGAATGTTGGGACAAAACGACCCTTGCTCGATATAAAAACCATATCCTCACCATGTGTTTCTGCGCATGAGATGCTGACGCCCATGATACCCCCATGGGTCCCAATGAATAACATTAATCTAGACATTAGGGAGGGGGGGAAACTAACCACCCCATTAATCTATAAGAAACGAAGGGCTAGAACTATGGGTTTATTGGCCATTTCATCAACCTGGGTGTTATTTTCTCTCAGAATGTGAAAAAAATTGGTAAAGAGGAGGTTTGAGATGAGTCTGATGCAACCGATGATGACCTTCAATCCTACTTCCTTTGGATCTGAGTCTATCACAAAGTATCTTATTGTATTTTTTGAAATGCCAATAATGTTCAGCTAGAAGATTTGATGGTTCTTAGCGATCTGAATCCCTTAAAAAAATGCATATGCCTCAACTTTTTTATTTGAAGAGATCCCAAAATTCCAATAGAATTCGACTTCCCAGTTTCTTCTAGGACCAAAAATCACCCCCTCCCACTCCTTCCTACCCTTATATATATATATATATATATATATATATATATATATATATATATATATATATATATATATATATATATATATATATATAATATGTATACAAATGAGTTATTATTATTAAGATGTGTGAAAGTTAAATATGGTTCACGAGGCTAATAATAATAAATTAACCATTTTAACCTTAGTTCATGGGTAGCGAAATCTTATTTTCCCTTCAAAAAAATATATTATAAGAGGATGATGGTGGGTAGGCATTACCTGTGAGGCTCACAAAGTTTATCTGTATTCTCTTTCACAATTCATCCATTTCGTGGACGAGAATTCAACTAACTAGAAGTTTACTTTTTTTCCAACTGGAAAATTTCTCTATTATATTGATATATAATATGTTCTCAAATCAGAATGATTACAAACACAACTGAAGAGGTAGTTGATGCAAGAGAAAGAACTTTCGCCTATAGCGGTGTCTCGACCAGCAAAGGGGGGAAAATTCTTAAAATAGAAAAGTCGAGAGACAAGTAAAAACTGCTAGGAGACTAGAAGTACTAGCATACAAGTATAATTTGATAAATGAAAATCAAAGACCTGAAGTAAACTTCAACTTTCAAAAACATAAAAGTCTGCAGAGGGTGAGAGAAGTTGTTCTTAGAAGAGAGTAAGAAAGAGAGGGGGCCCCTCATGTCCATCTATCCATAGACTATATGATATGATGCCCATTTTTTTTTGAAGGGCTGTCTTTGATAACTGATCTGCTGATTTGTTATGCTCGCGATAGATGTGTTTGTAGCTAAGATTTTTAAAAGAGAGCTGAAGTAGTCTAATTATGTCCTTCCAAGCTAAGAGAGAGATAGCTTGTAGGTCGCCCATGTTTCTCAACCACTCAATAATTATTCCGGAGTCCCCTAGAATCTGAAGGGATTCAATGTGAAGTCTGGAAGCCAAAAATAATGTGTCACGGGAGCCCAATAATTCTGCCCTGGTGTTGGTGCCTGAGCCACAGTTGAAGGTCGATTTATAGAATGTGTTTTTCGAGATTCTGATCAACCCTCCAACTCCACTATGGGATCCATTTGTTTGCGTTGATCCATCGAACCATCCTATAGGGGTGGTGTCTATGTCAGGAGCCTTCTTTGTGTGATGTGTTCTTGTCTTTCTAAGGTGAAGATCATTCCAAGTTTTAAAAATTTCGAGAGTTTTGTAAGAAGTAGAGCTCGAAGAAGGGGTCCCATTTTCAAAGATTGTTTTATTTTTGTCTAGCCAAATAGACCAAAAAACCAAAGATGGAAGATGCATGAGATTGTGTTCCTTATGGGACCAAATATCGAAACAGTGCGAGAGAGTAGGCCTGTCCCAAATGGTTTTGAGATTTAATACTGAGGCAATTTTAAACAAGACTTGTTTGGAGAAAGGACACTTGATAAAGAGATGATCTGCAGTTTCTAAGTCATTTTGGCACATGTGACAGATATTTGGCCCAGTCCAACCGTTCCTTTGAAGGATATCCTAGGTGCTTATTTTGTATGCAGTCAAAATCTAGGTGAAATATTTAATATTTGGTGGAAGATGCCACTTCCATAGATGTTTTCTCCAGCCATAGATATTTGTGAGCCAACGCGAATTAGTAATAGTTGTATATAAATTATGGGCAGTCAAAAATACATAATGATTACCCCCCGACCATAGTAGTTAATCATCCGAATTGGATAAATGAATACCTTAGTGTGTAAGGGCCACGCATAAGGTATTCCATATGGGAGTTTGCTTTGCGTTAAGTTCAAGGGATTCACTTGAGATCCATCGATCAGGTAAGAACTCCGATCTGGAGCAGTCTTTTGCTTGATAAAGAAAACAAATATTTTTGGAGTGTAAGTGATCCAATAGATGAGGTGGAAATATGGAGGCGACATCCATGCCAAGTATGCGATCTCTACCAAGTGAAATGGAGTGACTCGATCCTGGGTGCCAGCAGAGCCAATGAGTAAGCAAATTTTTTGATTTAGTTAAGTTTCTCCAAATGTATGAAGTCATCCTGGTGGTAGAAGTCTCCAAGTGAAGCCAATTGTTTACATAGTGGTGGCTGAGATCTTTTTCCTTTATTATAGAGTGCCAAATGTCAGGCAGAGTCAACACCCGTCAGAGGGAACTGGCTGCTAGTGCTTGGATAAAAAGAAAAATATTTCAAATCCCCCAACCTCCTTTTTGTTTTGGTTTTGCTAAATCTTTCCAATTGCAGAGATGTTGTCGGGAGTGATCAGAGTAGCCCGACCAGAGGAAATTAAAAAATAATTTGCGGAGTTTTGTGAGGACCGTAGCAGGGATGGATGCAAGGGCCATCCAATAAATAGGATTTCCTTCAAGGATATATTTGATAAGAGTGAACCGACCTCCAAGAGAGAGCCACCTCGTACACAGTGGCCAATATTTTTTTCAACTTTGACAATTAGTCAGTTCCATTCCGCCAACTTGTAGGAGTCTTCTTTTAAAAAATAGCCCAGGTATTTGAGACCGGAGGAAAGATGAGAGAAAGAATAAGGAAAGATACCTTTGAGCTGATCCAATGATTGTTGGTGTAGATTTTCAAAGTGAAAAGTTGATTTCTCCCAATTGATCGATAGGCCCGTGGCGCTGCAAAAGGTTTTTAAGATATCTTTAATCTCCTTCCATTCCTGTATAGAATCATTTGTCATGATGAGGACATCATCGGAAAAAAGAATATGTAATACCTTGATGGTCTTGGACACCTTTATTCCAGATATCTTTCCCTCTGTTTGGCTTGATTTGAGAAGCATGCTCAAGGATTCCATAGCCAAAATGAAGAGAAGAGGTGAGATGGGACAACCCTATCGCAGTCCTCTGCCAATGTGAAATAAAGAAGATGATTCGTCATTGACAAGGATGGATAGGTTTTCACTGACCACACAACTCATGATCCACTTGATCAATGAGTGGCTGAAACCTATTTGAGTTATGATCAATATGAGAAAGTCCCAGTCAATGTAGTCAAAGACCTTCTTGAGATCCAATTTGAGGATAAGCACCTTTGAATTTTTTAATTTGATTCTATGTAAGAACTCTTGGGCAGTTCCAATAGCATCAAGAATTTTTCGTCCTTTTAAAAACCCCATTTGTTCTTTCGAAAGGATCTGACAGAGGATGGGATTTATCCTGGTAGCAATAATTTTTTATATGAGTTTATAGAAAAGATTGTAAAGAGCGATGGGCCTATAATCACCAAAGGTAGAGGTGGTGGCAACTTTAGGAATAAGAGTTAGAAATTTCGAGTTAATGGCACCAACCACCTTTCTATTAAGTCTAGTATCCTCCACTAGCTCTAGAAGATCCAGGCCAACCAAATCAAAGAAGTGTAGATAAAATTCTACTGTCCAGCCATCAGGGCCTGGAATTTTATCCTTAGAGAAATATTTTAGGGCAGTCATAATCTCTAGTAGCGTGCAAGGGCTGTCTAGCAAAAGTGAATCTTCCCTAGATATAGTACGTGGGAAAATACTAGCCACAATAACTGAAGTCTACAGATTCGCAGAAGGGTTCGCCTCAAAAAAAGGTTTGAAAAAATTAACAACAATTGATTTTAATGCATGTTGTCCTCTATGGAGAGATCCATCTGCTGCAACTATCTCCCAGATGTGGTTTTTACTCCTACAAGAGCTTGCATAATTATGAAAGAATTTGGTGTTGAGATCGCCAAATTTGAGCCAATTAGTTTTGCATCGTTGCCTCCAAATAGTTTCTTCTTTTTGGAGGAGCTGGTTCCTCTTTGTTTCAAGGCCTTTTAATACATGGCTTCTATCTCCAATGCTACCCACACTAACTTCTTCAAGTAGATGAATCTGAATCTCTGAATAAAGTTCTAGCAGTCTTTGAGAGTTAAGCTTCTGGTGGATGGAATCCCAATATTTAGTGCGAGCTTTGAGACATTTAAGTTTCCAGGTGAGGCGATGTTGAATGCAAGGTTCAGAGAGGAATTGAGGGTCCTTACAAACATAAAAAAACATAGAATTTTAATATGCTTCAAGTAGCCAACCCGAATTAAATTTGAAAGGGTACACAATCTTGTGATGAGAAGAGTCCAGATGTAAGATTATTGGAGCATGGTCTGATAAATAAGGAAAGTTCAACCAAGTGAGGATCCTATCATCTGTCGAGATAAGGCGATAAAAAATGAGAAAGTGGTCGAGTCTCTTGGATATGGAGTCAAGACCCATATGCTCATTCCACCAAGTAGGATCCAAAGTAGCTGGCACATAATCCACCAGGTTATGTGTTGAGAACATGGTTGAGAAGAAATCTGCCAGAGCGTCCTGGGTAGCAGTTCCCCCCCAGACTTCCACAACAGAGTTTGTGAGGTTAAGATCACCTGTAATAATCAAATTTTCAAGATCAAGAAGTCCCCGAGCTTCAACCTTCTCCCAGAAAATTTTTCTATCGGAGTAGGGGCCATAAGTATTGAGAATTTTGATCCTTTTGTTGTTGTTTTGGCAAGTACCAGACAATAAAATGCCTCCACAACAAAGAAAGGGGAGGAAGTCATAAATGGCAGGATCCCAAGACACTGCCAAACCCCCATAGGTGTCGAGAGAGTTAACTGAGCATGTATGCCAGTTAGGGTGAAACTGATTTTAAAAAGATCTGGCCTTTTTACTATCAACTAGAGTTTCCTGTAGAAAGATGATGTCCGGAGAAATATGTGAAAGAAGTCTTCTGAAGGAGGCAACTTTTAGGAGGCCCCCCACACCTCTGATGTTGAGGGAGAGAAAGATCATGGATTTTCTCTTGCTAGGGATTTCATGCCTCTAAGCACCCCAATATCAGAAGGAGAATGTGAAGAAACCACATATTATTTTGAAGAGTTTCCCTCCTTGCGACAAGCACTACGAGTTTTGATCGACGAATGTTCAAATCCATGCCCTCTAGACCAAGTAAAGTGTTTTTCAGTTAATGATGATGAGGTCTCAGAAGGTCCCAAGCCAGTGTTGGCAGCTGACAAGTTAAGTAAAGAAGAACCCCGATAGATAGGCAGGGGTGTGGGGGAAAGTACTTCTTTGTATGTTGGAAGTAAAGAGTCCAAAACAACACCAAATGTGCTAGCACCAAGCTCTATATCACTAAGTCCCGAAAAACAATAAATCTCCTTATGTGTGAGGACTTGATCACTAGAACTCTCAGATGCTAGAAAATGGGAAGTAGTGTGCGGTATAAAAGAGTGCTCCCACACCTATAGAGGACAAATAGCAGAAGTGGATAATACAGGGTCATGCATGGTGGATTTCTGCACATCAGAGAGTGAGATGTTCTGAGTATGAGGTAAGTCTGTAGAAAGAAAAAGGCAGGTTAGAGATGCACCAGGGGAGTCAAAAGTAAAAAAATCCAAGTGAGAAGTAATATGAGAGGTAGTAGAGTGCTCCCGCACCTCCGGAGGAAATGTAGAAGGTATGTTTAATGCTGGGAAATGCAAGGTAGATGTGTGTGCGTCGGAATGTGGGATGTTCAGTGTAGGAGGTAAGTCTGAGGTGGGCATGGGGCAAGTATGAGGCGCACCATGAGTGGAAAAGGTAAAAAGAGTGGAATGTGTGCTAAGAGTAACAAATGATAGAGGTGAAATAGTTCATGGAGCATGGATGGGAAAACTGGAAAAAGGATGAGAGAGGAGTGTGTCCCCTCAGGAGAAAGAAGTCGATCCCGGGTTAAGAAGAGGAGAGTTGTCTAAAAGGTCTTTCTACAAAGTTGAGAGTGAGAAAAAAGTGTTAGACATATATATTTTAACTTACCAGTGATGGAGTCCAGTCCAGGAGAAAATTCATCTTCTGGATAATCTGGGATATGTATGCGTGTGTGCGTTATCGGGGAGTCCGAGTTGTTGGCAAGTTCAAGCATAGTTTCCTCCTAAAAATCATCAACAAAAGAACCAGTACATGAATTTATTAGATGTCACGTCTGTCTACAGAGAGAACATCTAAAAGGAATGCCGAGATAGTCTAGATTTTGGCAAGTGAGATGACCTCTCCAGTCAATGTCCAGTGTTTCAAGTAGTCTCTCATGTATATCTAGCTCTACCAGTATCCTCACTAGTTTCTTATCTGGACCAACAAGAGTCTTAGTGTCCACACAAATAAAGTGGCCCAAGGATTTTCCAATGGCCATGAGACCCTTTTCATTCCAGAGATGAAGAGGAAGACCAGGAAGGAGGACCCACAGATGTCGAAGGAAAAAATAGTCTTGTGATGGATCAAAACTCACTCACCACCTCTTCAACATAAGGTTACTGTCGTCTAGAGTCCATAGGCGCTCCAGAATGGATGTGGTATCCTCAGGGGATTTAAACTAAAGATATAGCTAGCCATGTCCAAGGTGTGAGAGAGAGGGGACATAGCCCATAAGAGGCCTCTAATTTTTAGTCATCCAGGTATATAAGTCTGTGTTGCAGATATGTCTGTATGAGATTCTTCCCATGAGACTACACAGGGCCATGGATACAGAGTCTTCCAATCCGATATCCGCACCCAGAACTAGTTTCTTTTTCGTTTTCTTCGATTCCCACAGTCTTTGAATAATTTTCTTGCCCCCAAGTGTATGTGCAAGTGTCTTTCGAGAAATTCTCGTAGCAGTTGAAGACTCAAGGATATTCAATCGAACTTTATAACTTTGTGATCCTTGTAGAGGTCCACGATGAGGAGCAGGAAAATATGGATTGATAGTAGTGGCCAAGGAAGAGAAAGGGAGGGTCGAGTGATTAAACACAAGCTGGTAGACACTAGCAAAAGGTCTTCTATCCACAAAAAGGGAAATATCTACAGATGAAGAATGGGGAGTTGAAATGTGTGTTGGGGAGTGATTGACAGAGGGAAGGGTAGATAATAAGGGAGAAGTTCAGATGATATTTTATTGTATTTTCTTTGTCATGCACCTTCCATTACTCCTCACTTCTTCACCATGTAGTTTTTGTTGACTTTCCTCCTCACTTCTTCACCAAATATTTTTTGTTGACTATAGAAGGTATGGTTTTAATGTTTTATTATCAAATACATAAAGGAAATGTTTTCCGAAATATTTTACTAAGATGTTAAAAAAAAGTTGATAAAAGATCAAATATCTTATTAATATTTTTTAAGATTAATTTGGTTTGTTAGTGTCAAGTACTTTTAATTATAAAGGAAAAAAAAAAGTTTAAGAGGTGAAATACCTTTGCTCACACAAATACAAGGACTATGCACATGTCGAAGTTTGAACTTAAGTTGTTGAGAATGTTGTGATCTTATAATGAGACATTTTTTTAATTAATTTTGAATTTTTCTACTTAAAATGATTATATTCTTGGTAACAAAATATACTATAAGATGCACATTTTTTTGGGTCCAATGTTTAATATTTTGATCTCTATAGGGCTTAGATATGTAGTTAGATATTCAAGTTTTATTTTTTTACTTGAGGTTGCATGTTTAATTGCAAATTTTGCACACCAAAGAACAACTTACCACTTTGATACTTTATGACATTTAAGGAGAGGCATCCATCTTATGAATCTCTCCATCAAGAATCTTGCATATTGATAGGTTGTCTTTTTATTTGTTTTTCTTCCTTATTTATATCCCTCTCGGCGATTAAATTGAGGTTATTAGAATCTCAAACAATGGTAATAACATTGCATCATCTCACTTCGTCAAAGCGATTAGTTCCCTTTCATAGTCTCATTTATCTAAATCATGTTTCCCTTCACCCCTCATGAAAGATTACCATTACAAAATGACTAATTTGTGACTACTCAACCAAAAACGTTAGTCAATACATTTTTATAAGCTAAATACTAGAAAATTTAAGTAATTTTGATGAATTTTAAGTGGAGTCGCTATAAATTACTAATATAAACTACTAATATAGATTAGGGATAAACATATATGACTATCCAATAATTATGTAAACATAAATTAGTAGTATTAATTACTTATGTGTAAATGGGTTCTAGGAGTGTAGTCATTTTAGCATGCTTTCTTAATTAGGATTTTTCATGTTGAATTGATTTTTGCATCATGCATGGATGTGCTTGCCATGCTTCAAGATTCCACACCCAATAACATATGCAACTCCTAGCCCACATTTCACCTAGGTTAATGATAACCATGATTTAAAACATATATTGTTAATTCTCAAATATTTGTATTCAATCCAAATTCAACTAGTGTCATTTAATACATTTGGATCAAGTGGGCGAGTGTTATATAGTTTTTATACAATTAAGATTGTAATTGCATCTTATAATTCAATGTCACCAAATTGATGTATGTTAATACCTATAGCTTGTTTAACATGGGACAAAAGATTACACATTAACAATTTATCCTACCTCCTTTGAATTTGAACTTGTGACTTGAAAGGAGAAAACGCATAATTAATTATGGTTAAACACATTGTACCTAGGTTATAATATTAGATATTATAATAGCAAAGTTATAATATTTTTTTTCAAATGAAAAAAATCCACAATTTTATTTAAAATAAACAAAATTACATAGTCATATGCCTCGTGACATTCAAGAAAGATCTCAACAAACATTTAGAGCATATACCTTTTTCATAATAACCTATATTTATACATATAACAATAAGAAGTTTCTTTCCCAAAAAATTACGTAAAATAGGTACATATATCAACATGTTGTTTCTTTTCTCAAAAAGTTACATAAAAAAATATAGTTGTGATTAGTCCTCATTCAGAATAATAAAAGTGTTTCATTATATCCAAGGAGCGTGTGTAAAATCTAAGTGATCATCCTGTAAAATGGAATTAATTCAAGTACCATGTTCCAATCCCAATCCAATTTTTGAAAGGCCATGCACTATGTTGTTCATGTCCATATATATGTGAGACAAAGAGATATGTGAGAAAAGTGTCATTTGCATTTGTATATCCTCATAGAGGGGTTGTAAGGTAAAATTTATGATTTGAGATTCCTTTATAATCCATTTGATGACCAAGAGAGAGTCACCACAAATTTGAATTTGTTGGACCCCATGTTCTTGGGCTAGTTGAAGAAGTGATTAGAGTGTCATCAGTTCATAGAAATTGTTAGATTCATAGCCAAGAGATATGGTGCATGGGAAAGAGATATAAAATTCCTTTGGTACCTCCTTTATAGGGATTTCCTTATGAAGCTCCATAAAAGTATGCCTAGGGGAGATCCTTGTTTATTACCTCTTCTCTGAGTTCATGTCTAGATTGTTTTTCCTCCACCTATGGGCAATCAATAGTGATATTCATAAATGGAATCACACATTTGAGAGAGAGAGAGAGAGTGTCTCGTTTCCTTTAAATAAGCTCATATTCTTGGCAAGCCATACTCCCCAAACTATGTTTAGAGGAAGGGATTTGATCTTTGTGTCATTTTTGGAATACCAAGTTCTTAAGGATTCTTCTACATTTCCTCCTTTCCATACATTTTTCTACCCTATCATGCATTCCACCTCTTTCCAAACCTCTTTAGAGAAGCAACATGTTAAAATTAGATGGTCTATAGTTTCATCTACGTGTTTACATAAATTGCACCAAGCTTAACCATTAAAATTCTTTTTTTTGGAGAACCTCCCATGTAGGGGTCTTATTGTTTGAAATCAACCACATGAAGATTTTATTTTGGAAGTACACTCTAGTTTCCAAATAATTCTCCACCACCAATCCTATTGTCCATCTAGACCCTCCTCGACCAATTCTCTATAGCATAACTTAGGCACTTATGTTTCAGTGGGATTGAGTGACTGAATCAACTAATCATCATCTTCTCAAATTTTAACATTGTTATCTTTTAGAACCTCTAAATAACCCTTCCAATCTTCAACAAATTCTTCTCTCAATCCAATTTCCTCCCAGGAGATCCATTGTTGTTTTTAGTTTGTAGTGCTCTTCCAATTCACAATTTGCAAACCCTTACTACCTATCCAAGGATCAAGGCCAATTTGAACTCTCACCTTTACCCACCTTCCATATCAACCAATTTCCTACCAAATGAAAAGTTGAATTGATAACTTTCCATATGATTGAGGTATAATGTAGTTGTTTATCTATGTTTCTTGCCTAGTCTTCTATTGTAGTCGGGGCTATATATTTTTCAATGATTACTTAGACCCAAGACCATTTTCCTTGTAAAATCCTCCAAACGTTTTTTGTATCTAGTGCTTTAGAGAAGAGAAAATGATTTTTTATTCCCCATCCTCCACTAGCCTTTGGAATGGCCAATTTCTTCCATGAATCTAGTACAAGTCCTTTCTTTTTTTGGTCTCCTAACTAGATAAATTTGTGGCACATTTTCCTAATGGTCTCCAAGACACCTTTAGAGATCCATGCCAATCAAATCCAATATACTAGTATCTCTTCCAATACAATCTTAACAAGAACCAATCTACCCATGCAAGAGAGCCATTGGTTGCACTAGGTATTTAGTCTCTTTTCCACCTTCACAATCATCCATTACCAGTCACCTTTTTTGTACATATTGGGTTTTAAGTGGAATCTCATATACTTTAAACCCTAGTTTAAATCAATCACCTGGTAGGGGAACAATTGGGAGAAATAGCCATGTTCTGGTTCTGTGACACCCCACATGGAAATAGTAGAGATGTCAATATTTATAATCATACTAGTGGTTTTACATAATAAATCCAAGATGCTTTTAAATTTCTCGACTACCCTTCTAGTACTGTCACAAAAAATCATAATATCATCAACAAATAAAATGTGTGTAGTGTTACATGATGGACCAATGCAAATCCTTTTCAAGCTACTGTGATCTGTAGCCTCTTTTATTAACCTACTCAAACCTTTAGCTGTGAGAAGGAAAAGGAGAGGTGATAGGGGGAAACACTGCCATAGACCCCTAGTTGGTTTGAAGAAGAGAGATGCAACCCCATTGATTAAAGTGGCAAAGTACATCGAGGTAATGCAATTCATCATGAATACCACAAATTCATGACATAAGTCCAAGTGGATAAGCATTAATTTCAGGTAAATCCAACTTACTCTATTATAAGATTTAGATAGATTCACTTTGATGACCAATGCTCTTTGACTTTGAACTTGATTAAGTGTAGGCTCTCATGTGCTATCCCTACTGTCTCATGAATTTATCTTCCCTCTAAAAATCCAAACTTCTCTCCAAAGATTTGTTTTGATAGTACACTTTTAATTCTTTTGGAATAACTTTTGAGATAATTTTCATGTAGATACAATTGCATAAGGAAATTGACCTAATTTTTTCAAAATAAGTCGGGTTAAATCCTTTTTAGGGATTAGAGTTATAAAGGTAGTGATGAATGCTCCTATCATTTTTCTAGTGGTTCTATTGGCCTCCACCACTCTTCTTAGATCATCTTCTATGAATTAATATCATCCCAAAAATAATTCCATGGGGAGGCTATAAGTTTTAAACCTGCGAAGTAAAGCAATGCATATATATTCTTAAGCAATACAAAAATTAATCAATGGCTCATACACAGAGTACACAGAGATTTTATACCGGAAACCCTCAACTGGGAAAACCTTTCTTATTTTCATTATATCGAATTTCACCATTCGCCATACAATATATACAATGTTTTTAGGTATTCCGTAGACACCAAAACCCTAATCCCTTAATCTGGGATTAATTTACAAATCCACTAAAAATAGCAAAAA
>ML791045.1:97514-117932 GCA_009831015.1 Picea engelmannii
ATAGTCAGACGCAGTTGTCGTATCTGACGCACCCACACACACACACATGCAAAGAATATAACACATACCTAACAGAGGCCATCTAGCCCCATACGTTTGTAGTAGTTCCTCTTTACCCACTTCTTTCATCAATTCCCTGTTTGTCCTCCTAATTGAAAAAAGTAGGGAATGAGTTGGATAGTTTGATAAGTTTAGCAATAGTAGTCTGAGAGTCCTCCCTAAAAATATTTGAGAAGTAGTTAACTCCTTCTTCTACAATGTCCTTAAATGTTTTTGTCCAATTGTCATTTCCTTTGTCGATTTACCAAACAAAGTTGATATTTTTCCTTTAACTTACATATCTATAAAAGAACTTGGTATTTTCATCACATGGTTGAATCCAATTGGTTCTACCCTTGATCCTCCATTCATTATCTTTTTCCAGTGATAAGTTCCTCTTTTATTCTTCCAATAACCTCACCTCCATCTTTTGGGCCTCATTCAGATACCCAAAACCTGCACTATTATATAGTGTCTCCAACCCTTCTTCTAGTTCTCTAAGGAGCTTGTCATCATTCTGTTTTTTAGGGGTTGCTACCTTCTTTTTCTCATTCATATTTGTTTGGAATTGTATCAAAGTTGATTCCCTTAGGGATGCATCATAGGATTTTCATCAAGATTTTATCTTGTTTACAAAATCCTTCATCTTTAGCCATTCAAGATTTATTTTGAAGGGGATATCTAGATTTTCCTATGCAACAACTACTTCTAGTAAAATTTGGCAGTGTTCAGAGTCTCCTCTCGAGGAAGCCCACTTTTTTATTTGAGTAGAAAGCCTTCATAGATTAAAAACTAGTCAAGCCACTTTGTGATTCTATCATCCCCAATTCTTTTGTTTCTCCAGGTGGGACACAAATATGTTGGTTCAATGTTTAGCAGACCCACTTCCTCCAATTTTCTCAAGGATTATCTCGATAAACAATCTATTTGGGCCGCAAGCCCCCATATTTCAAAGGCTCCTAAAGTGAAATTTAGGTCCCTCTCTATCACTACAAGGTCATTATGGATGCATTCCAACTTGAAAAAATTGTCCTGTACTCCACCCTATCTCAATATGGCCCATAAACATTTAGAAGAAAGAGTTCTTTTCCCATATCCATGGAGAAGAGGGAAACTCCCAAGCCTAAAGGAAAATCCAAAGAATTAGTTAGGACATGAAGGAGTACCTCTTCCATCCAGTTATAATCCCACCATATCTCCTAATAGAATCAATAAATATGAAATCCCATCCACTAAAAACTTTAGAAAGTTCTTGAATTGTTTTCTCTTCTTCATTCATAATTTCCTAAAGCGAGATAATAGAGGGCTTTAAGTAGAAAGTTCTTGAATTATTTTCTCTCCTTTAGTCATAATTTCCTGAAGCGACATAATAGGGGGTTTTAAGGACTCCATCAACCTCTTATTGGCCAACTTCTTAAAGGGTTTGACCATCCCTTGGGAGTTTAATGTCAGATATATCATTTGAGACTTGCATTTTCTCTAAGCACCCATATCAATGAAAGCTACTTTCCACATCGGATCTGTGGGGATGCTTGTTTATGCACCATGGAAAAGTGAGAATTCCTCTCTCTCTATTGATGTTTTTGAACTTTCTCATAAAAAAAATGCTAACCCCCCTACCACTTTCCTAAGGAAGTTGAGGGTTCCCTTACCCCTAGGTTTGAGGTTGTATAATATATAAATTATAGAGTTTAATTATAATATATAATGTAGTAATAATAGTTCCCTTACCCCTAGGTTTGAGGTTGTATAATATATAAATTATAGAGTTTAATTATAATGTATAATGTAGTAATAATATAGTACAGTTTTAGTGGGCCTAATGGTTAAAAACAAGTGTTTCCTTCTAGGAGGTCACAAGTTCAAATCCAAAGTGGGTAGGGTATGCACACTTGAGGGGATCCCTTAATGTATTATAATTCTCACACGATTGTTTCCATATTCCATATTCCATCTTGAGCGTGAATCTGACACATGCTATGATCCTATAATGCTTATACATGTGCCGTAAATTTCCCTCTGTACCTAAAGTCTAGAGCCATATTGCATATATCGAGGCATTGTGATAATCATAGAACTAATCTTGTAATCAAATATTGTTTGACATTGTGTGTCTTTGAGCGCCTTCTTACGTCTTTTCAATGAGTCTGAGAATCTTCTCTTGCAAGGAGAAGGTACTAATAGTATGATGATTAGCGCCTATGTAGAAATTTGACTTCTCAGATCCTAAGCTTTGAGAACCTTTCTAAATAAGAGTAGTCTAAACATTCTACCTTTTGGGAGTTTTCTGGCAATTTTTTTCGTTTGATTTTGCCCGAAATCCGGTGAGGAATGGTTAGATCTACAGATTTGAGTGGCTAAGTTTATATAATCCAAGTGCCTCAGGGGTTTTTCAACACGTTGAATCCATTTATGCATCCAAAAATGCAAAAAAACCCAAAAGGTAGAACGTTTAGCCAACACCCTCTAGATAGGGTTTTGAGAAGAATGTGCTTGGCGTATAAACATAATATTATTAGGGTTGGGCTGCAAGACACCATGCTATATTCAATCCATTTGTAAGGGTTATGTGGACCAAAAATAGAAAAAACAACTAAACAAAACGCGATGGTTGTGCTTGTTCTTTTGTTTGAAGCATTGTCTTCAATGCAACTCTTCATTACTTGGGTTTGGACTCGAGGTTTGATAGAATATTGAAACTTGAAAGAGTACCATTGCCAATAGAACTATTAACACCTCTCTCCTTGTCAATAGAAGTTTCAGGATCTTGGGAACTGGTAGGGAACGTCCCCAATTGGATGGAAACTCTTTTGGGAACTTGGGAGCCTTTTGGGAGTTTCAACATCAAGGAAATGGGAGCTTGGTAACCAATTTCCTAAAGGAAGAGCTTTAAATTAGAATTATATTAAATTAAAATGTAAATATATTTATTCCACTATTAAAAATACATAATTTATTACAAATATTTTCATTATATTTATTCAAAATATTAATATAAATCTAAGACTAAACTACATGTAAATATTATTTCAAAAATTAGTTAAGTAAAAAAACTTAATAACTCTGTGGTTGATATCAACCAACCATATCATTGGCTTTTGTTGTATTTTCATATTAGAAGACTATAAAAAAAGAATAATGGTTCAAATTTACAAAGATGTTTGAAGTTTATATATGTAAAGTTTAATTTTAAAAAAATGTTAAAATTGTATATATGTATTTTCAATTTTGTTTTTCATTTTCTAATAAAATACTTATGGATATTAAAGTTTTAGTATTGTGTTAAATATATTCATATAATTATTAGCACAAATTAAATTAATAATCTAAATATTTTTTATATTATTTTAATATATATTATTACCACTCCCAACTTCACATTTCAAACTAATACAATATAAATGTCATGTTATTAATTAATTTCTATTTTAATATAAAAAACAAATAAAAATTTCAAGTATTTTGAATAAAATTTGCAAAACAAAATATTGTATAATAGATTTTTCTTTTCTATACATCATATCTTCTCCTCTCCATTGTAACTTTTTCAATGTTCTCCTCTCTCCATTGTAACTTTTTCAATGTTGGTGCTTTGTTTTAACAAAATCATAAACAAGTTTTTTCACTATGGGTGACCCTTTGTTAGGTAGAGGAGCAACATTTTGTCATGTCAATGTAGCTCAACGGAAACATTGCTTTTAAAAGGGGTTTATGCTATACCACCACTAGATATATCCATGGAGACTTGCACTTTGCATACTTCCCAAAAAATTATATTATGTCATGAGTGGGGCTTATCTACATTACCATAAAGGAAGCGTAGGATCATTAGATATCAGTGGAAGCTTACACTTTGTGTATTTCTCAAAATTTATATTCCACTTTGCGTATTTCTCAAAATTCATATTCCACTTTGCGTATTTCTCAAAATTCATATTACATTATACATGAAGTTTATCTACACTATCATGGAGGAAGTTTATGAACAATTTTTTTTTATGCTACATGCATTATTCTTATATACATCTATACTATTTTATTGCTTAGATCCATTACTCAGAAGTGATTATTATAATTTAATTATAAAATTTATATTACATTATGTATGACTATATCTACAATGTACACTACAATAAAGGACACTACCATGAAAGACATTATATGTATGGGTATATCTACAATGTACACTACCATGGAGAAAGCTTATGAACTTTATGCTACATACATTATGYAGTATTCTTATACATATATACTATTTTATTGCCTAGATCCATTACTCGTTTTTTTTTTCAATGTGAAAAAATACGCTTTATATTCAGAAGGATATAAAAGTATACAATTTATGTTATAATCAGTCTAAACAGCGAGGAAATACAAGCATTTTGCCGAATAGTCATAAATTCTACACAAAACAAATGGGAGAATCATCTCATCATGTCCGGAATCAATGCCATGGATGGCTGCTCGCAAAACCAATCTTTCAAAGATTTATTCTCATGGTGGGACCCTCGTTTCCTTCTTCCCATCTCGAAAAGAGAATGTGTCCCGAAGGCAAAGTTAGTGCTTTTTTTGAAAGAAAATCAGCCTCCATGTTATCCTTTCTGTAGATGTGGGTGAAAGTGATATGATTGAGCAGCTGGGTCGCTTCACGAGTTCTCTCTTTCCAGCTCATCAGGTCCGCAACATGGAAGTCAACACGACCGTTCAGCCAATCAATGGTGATTTTAGAGTCACCAAGCAGTAAAAGTTCACTAATATGAAGTCTACTTGCCAGAATACAAGACGCCCAGGCTCCCATGAGTTCAKCTTTCATATTGGATCYTTGCCCGTAGTTTAGTGTCCACCGGTAACACGTCTGAGGGTTTATGGTTATCTTTCCACYAGCTCCGCAGTGTAAACCTTCATGTTGTGCCGCTCCATCGAACCAGGCCACTACTCTATCAATTGGAACTGTGAAGGCAGGTCTGCTAGGTGTTGTAATAGGTATMTGATTTCTATCGACTGATATCTCAGTGAAAAAGGAGCAGGCCACTCTGTGAACTGAAGGTGGTTTATCTTCAAATAAAGCTGCGTTCATGTTCTTCCAAATAAGCCAGCAAAGGAGGATTGGTATCTTTACCTGTTTGGGGGAGGCCCTTGACCAGTTCTGAAAACAATTTGATACACTGGTRCCTGTCCAAGTCAWTGTGGCCGWGAGTGYAGGGGAAATGAGATTCCAGACGGATCTGGAAAAGGGGCAGTCTATGAAAAGATGTGCGCTTGTCTCACCACTCGAAATGCATAGACAGCATCGACTGGGTCCCTCCCAACCCCGAGCTTGGAGATTCGGCCACAGTAGAAGCTTGTTTTCTATTAAAAGCCAGGCGGAAAGTTTCAGCTTGAGTGGAACATTGCACCTCCAGATCGCTCCCTGCCCTCTCTCAGAATTTGAAGACCAACACTTGGCTGCCAGAGCGCTGTAGACATTTTTGGCGTTAAGTGCTCCAGACCCGTCCCCACCTGTCCACAAGAGTAAGTTAGGTCTGTTCAGTAAGCGAACACCCGATTCCATGAGTCTGCGCGTAAATCCAATCCATTCGACTGCCAGAGCTGCGTCCAAACCAAGTTCTTCACTTCTGAGCCAACAATCACTTAAATGACCCCCGCTTTGATTTGATTTTATCTAAAAAATGAAGAATATGTTTTTCCTATGTAGATGTTCCAGCAGATTTGTTGAGAGTAAGGCGAGCTTGCCTAATCCCAGCATGACGTCCCTGCCCACTTCAATTATATAACCGTTTCCAGGCTTCCATGAGAGCCAATGGAGAATGATGGGAAGGGTTGTTAACAGATTTCTCCAAGTATGTGAACCTTCAATGCGTCTCCCAGTAGTCGATCTGAGCCAGAGATGAATGGGAATCTGTGGAAAATATTTTGCTTTTATGACCTTGCACCAGAGACCGGGCTTCATGAGTATGCGCCATAAGGTGTTTGCCAAGAGCGCCCTCTGGAAGAAGGGTAGATTCTTGAGTCCCCAGCCGCCCAATTTCTTTGGTTTTGAAATAACCTCCTAGTTGCATAAATGGTACCCTGTCAATTTGCTGCCAGTCCACAGAAAAGAGAAAATCAGTTTACGAATCGAGCTTAGAATAGTGGCCGAAAATTTTGTTAGAGCCATCCAGTAGACCGGAAGGCTCTCCAAAACTGCTTTGATGAGAATATATCTCCCTCCCAAGGAGAGATGTTTGTTGCACCAGTGATGGATTCTGCTCTCAAATTTATCTAGTAACCAAAGCCAATCTGTTTTAGAGTATCTGGTGGATTTGATATAAAACCCAAGGTAGGAAAAACATTTCTTTAGATCTGCTGTATCAATACCGAACATATTTTTCAAGTTTGTTAAGATAGGCTCCTGTGTGTTTAAAGCAAGGAGGAGAGACTTTTGTAGATTTATCACCAGTCCCGAAGCTGTGCAGAAGGTATGTATGATTGAGTGTAAAAGAGCCCATTCCGTAAGACTGGCCTTTGTCAAAATAAGTACATCATCTACAAAGAGAATATGTAGGATGTTTGTCAGTCCCGAGAAGTTTACTCCAGTTAGAAGGCCCTCTGCTTGGCTAGACTTTAGAAGGATGCTGAGCGCTTCAAGGGTGAAAATAAATAGGAGAGGTGATAGCGGGCATCCTTGTCGAAGCCCTCTCTCACACCGAAAAGATTTGGTAGGTTCCCCGTTGATCAGGACCGCCATAGTTGCCGAGGAGATACAACCTAAAATCCAGTTTGTAGTTGCCACCCCGAAACCACTTTGCAATAGAATAAGGTGCAAAAAATTCCAATTAACACAGTCAAAAGCTTGCTTGAGATCCAGCTTGAGAAGGATGGCTTGTTGCTTCTTCGAGTTTAATGTGTGAATGCATTCCTGTGCGACACCAACAACATCTAATATCTGTCTACCTTTTAGGAAGCCAAGATGCTCCTCTGAAAGTGCTTTGGAAAGTATGGGACGAATTCTGTTGGCAATTATTTTAGATATTAGTTTATAGCATAAGTTGCAAAGAGAAATGGGACGAAAGTCTTTGAACTGTTTAGGATGATTTGATTTAGGAATCAAGACTAAAAAAGTGCTATTTAGCAAAGGATTGATCACCCCCCTCAATCGAGCATCCTCCACGACGTCCAACAGATCCTTCCCCATAATGTCAAAGAAATGAAGGTACAGTTCAACCGACCAGCCGTCGGGACCAGGACTCTTCTCTTTTTTGAAACCCTTGAGCACTGACAAAATTTCCTCCTTTGTACAGGGGGATTCCAGGGCAAGTGCCTCTTCCGCTGTCACCAAATTTGGGAATCTGCCCGCTAGCTCCACCTGTTCATTAAGGCTTGGTTCAATAGGTACCTGAAAAAAAGCATTAAAATGATTAACAACAACCACTTTGATTTCTTCCTGGGCCCGAAATGTAATGCCATCCTCCTGTTCTATGTCCCACAGCTGTTTTTTGGATCTTCGAGCACTTGCAAATCGATGAAAGAACCTAGTATTTTTGTCACCCCCATTAAGCCATAGCATCCTGCTCTTTAGTTTCCACCTCTCTTCATCCTCACGCAGGAAGGTAGATCGGTCTCTCTCTAGCTCTTTGATTCTGTAGTTGATGTCCGGAATATCAGGATTCTGGAATTGTATTCGGAGCAGAGCTGCCAGCTCCAAGTCGATCTTGTTTATGACAACCTTTTCCTCAAGTTTTTTCTCCTTTAGCCATCTAGTAGTTTGCTGCTGTAGATGCTTTAATTTTCTGATCAGATTGCCTTGTGGGTCACCGAGCACCGAATCTTTGAAATCCTCCCATGTTTTTCTGACCAAACTGTTGAAAGATGTTTCCTTTAACCACAACGGTTTAAAAATGAAGGGCTGTCCCTTCCCAAATCGGCCCATTCCAATTTGAAGGCAGATGGCCGCGTGATCATATGTAAAGGGTAGGTTTACCCATGCACGAGAGCTTCTGGCCAGTGAAATCACTTCATCAGAGACAAGAAATCGATCTAAACGCTTAGCAATGCTGTCTGATCCTTGTCTGCCATTTCTCCAAGTGGGTAAAAGCTCTGCCGGTTTCACATCAACCAGATTGTTTTTGTAGAAAATATTATTGAAGAAGTTCATGTGTGGATCAATGCTTGCTTTATCGCCCCAAATCTCCAATTGGATTGTGGTTAAGTTAAGGTCACCTGCTATGATAAGGTTATTTGCTGCTAAAAGCCCGATATCATCCAGGCGCTCCCAAAAGGCCTTGCGATCAGTACAAGGGCCATATACATTAAGAAGGTTTAGTGAAGATCTTAATTCAAAGTAGTGTCCAGTGAGAAGAATCCCTCCGGGGCAAAGCATCAGACTGAGCTCAAAGTAAGTAGGGTCCCATGCGGCCAGTATTCCTCCCGAGGTGCCCACCGAGCTCGCGGCGCAAATCTACCAGTTTGGTCTGAGACGATGCATGAAGTGTCTTGCAGCTGTGGCACTTACGAGTGTTTCCTGCAGAAAGATAATTGATGGCTGTGTATTCTCCAGTAGACTTCACAAGGAGGCAAGTTTTGAGGCTCCTCCAACCCCCCTTATGTTGAGGGAGAGTAAAATCATGAGTTACCCCTTGCTAGGGCTTTATAATCTCTAAGCGCCCCTTTGTTTGTGGTCGTTGCAGAGTTCTTCGATGCTTTCAGATCAGTCAATATTTTCTTGCGTGCACTTCGGGTTTTCAATGGCGAAAGTTCAAGCCCAATGCCTCTAGACCAATGAGGATCAGGTTCAGAAGCCGAAGGAAAATTTGATGAGGAAGGGTGATTGGATGGTGGAATGTTTGGATGTATTGAATTTCCAAGATAAGTATGAATAGGTATAGAGTCAAAGGGAAGTGAGTGGGTTGTATTATTTGTCGGAAACATGGATTCAAGTTGTATATCTGATTGGCTAGGTTCAATGTAGCCAAGTAAAGTAAAAGGTTCAGGAGTATCAGTTAAGACTACTGTAGGTGGAGGAAAAGTCTCCAAGGTGGAAGGTGCAGTGTGTAAAGGTTGAGAAGATAAAGCTGGGCAGGGGAGAAAGGCACTGCCAGATGGAGAAGGTTCAGCTATTTGGGAAAGTGTAGTGGGATCAGACAGGTCCGGAGACAATTCCTTTGAGTCTAAACCCAAAATATTTTCCTCTTGTTCAACAATGTACAGTTTGTCCCAAGATGAAAAGGTATTGTAGAGTGAAGGACATAGGTTGTGAATCTTACCAATTAAAGAGTCCTCAGATGGGTTTGTGTCACGGTCAACAAACTGTGTCTCTGCATCAATCAATGGATTTGGTGAGGAGATGTAACCATCGAAGTTTGGGTCTTCTGCTGGATCCAAATTGATGTCTGGAGGCGGGAATCTGTGGCAGTCCTTCCTCAAATGCCCTGTTCTGCGGCAAAAGGAGCATCAAAAAGGGATGCCAAGATAGTCCAGGCGTTGTGAGATCAGCTGATTACGCCAATCAATTTCTAAGACTTCAGGTAGTCCTGCTTGTATGTCAAGTTCCACATATACCTTGGCCATTCTTCTGTCTGCCTCTACAAGAGAGTTTGCATCCACCTTCAAAAATCGCCCTAAGGAGGTCCCAATCTGCTCAAGTGCTTGGTGATTCCAGAGTTGTAGAGGGAGCCCGGGCAGTAGGACCCAAACATCTCTGTGGCTGAAGAATTCAGTAGTAGGATTGAATCCTAGCCTCCATCTTTTGAGCATGAGACTACCTTCATTGATAGGCCAGAATCTGTCCAGTATGAGAGATGAATCCTCCGGCTTATTAAAGATAAATCCTATCCAACCTTGTTGCAGCAAGAGAGTCTTGGGTAAGTAGCCCAGAATAGGCTTCCAGTGTCTAGTGATCCAGTCATCCAAGTTCTGCTTACATTTTTCTTTGTAAGCTAGTCTTCCAACCAGGGCACACAAGGTCAGGTTGCACGCGTCTGTAAGACCCACATCCATGCCCAGTCTGAGTTTTGGATGTTTTTGTTTAGGCTTCCAGACTCGAGCAATTCGTTTCTGTAATCCAGGCTTTTGAAGGGTAGAAACAATGTTGGGGAACCTCTCCTCTGGTCTGTCTCTTTTCTGACTTGATCCTGCCGAGTTTTGCTTCTGAACAGTGGTTGGATTAGCCCTTGCTGTGAAGGCCTTTAATCCTTCAACAGAGTCTGTCAGATCTGTAGGTTCTCTTGAGGACAAAGTCCTACTTGAGTTACCACTGAAATGTGTAATCACAGGCAGATGGTTTGTCAGTGATGTAGCTGCAAGGTCAGTGGGGTCAGGGTTCAAACCTGTGGAGACTGTCTTCGGTTTTGTCCTGAAGTGTTTGGAGCATATCTCGTCAATCGAAGCCAGCAACTTCGGGTGGTCCCATGGGTCCCCCATGTTTCCAGCTGGGAGATCGCACTAAAGAGACTTCTGAAGTAAAATACAAGAACGGTCAGAGACAGGATAGGAACCCAGCGGATAACTGGATCTTGCAGCAGTAAGCAGTTTAGTCTCGATAAAACTGACAGGTCTTTTGTCTCGAAAGATAGGGAGTCAGCAAACCCGTCGCAAAAGAGAGGTAGGGGGATGCTAGCTGGAAGATTATGCAAATGCCGTTCGAATCAACAGGAAAGTCAAAACAGGGTTGTGTGCAAGGTATATTTGGTAAAGAGACTGAAACAGAGTCAGGTATACCGATTTAAAATGAAACTGGACAAGGTCATCACTGGATTTTTCACAATATCCCAGTCAATAGACTATGTAAAATCCGCAGGGAAGACAGAACAAGCCGTTGGGAGTCAGCAAAACCTATGGGAAAGAGTGCAAGCTGATAGAAAAACAAAGGCTGGTCGTTTCAACAGGAAGTCAGCTCAGAGTACAAGAAACAAACGGGCAAAAAGACCAAAACGGAGGTAGGTATACCGATTTTTGAAACCAGGAAGTGGGAGCAGGAGCAGAATGAGGTCACCGCCAGTTGGTGCACTTCATCCCAGTCAAATCTAAGTGAAAGCCTTCAGAGAAAGTCAGTCCAAGCCGTGGAGAAAGAGACCGTCCAGAAAGAAACGAGTCAGGCTCAGAATGGTCTCAGATCGGATGCTGTCATCCAGATCAACGTCTTAGCATCGAAGGTGTCTTCAGTGGTTCAGAAGGATGCAAGCAAAGTCTCGGCTGTCGAGGGCGCCAAACCTGCAATGCTCCATTTTCAAAATCGCTGTATCGCCCGCCATTTTCGCTCCATTCACCAAACACAACCACCATTTGCACATTAAATGGTTGGCATGACGGGATAGAGAGAAAGGAATTGATCCATTACTCGTTACTCAGAGGTGGTTATTATAGTTTAATTATTATAAAATTTATACTATGTTATGCATGGATTTATCTACACTACCATGGAGAAGCTTATGAAGGTTTTATTTTTATTTTTTTTATGCTACATGCATTATTATTATACATATATACTATTTTTATACTATTTTATTACCTAGATTATACTTATTTCACTCCCTAGATCCTACTTGGAGGTGGTTATTATAGTTTAATTATATTTAAATTAGATTTTGTGTTGTCGAGGAGGCTATACCTATATCCTTGTAAGACCTTATGGGAGAACTTACTTTCGATTTAACACCTTGTAAGACCTTGTAAGTGTTAAATCCATAGTGTTGTTGTCAATGTTTGAAGAATTCACTTACTTTCTATAATATACGAAGTGACATTGAGCCTAGAAGATGGTAATGCAATATTATTAAGGTCACAAGTAACATCTCCCTTCAATATGAAGATTAAATAGATGGATGTAAATGTTTGAAATCTAAGGAAGGAAGTTTCTCACTCAGTGGCCTTTGAAATATTTAGAAAAGGTAGATGATTTTCATGTACTTGTATAGTTGGGGACAACAATGATTGATGTTGTTGACTATGGTGTCGTTGAATGTATGGAGACAACATTAATCATGTACTACTAGTGGATAATTGGGAAACTTTGTATTGTACTTGGCTTTGGACGTTTATGTATATAATATTTATGTACTTGTTTATATATATTTTTATGTTTATACTTGATTATATGGATATTATTGTTAAATGTGAGTTTACACGTTTATAATTTAATTTCTTTCTAATCCACATGTGTGGCACTCATTTGATTTTATGTATAGTATTGTTTAATGCACATTTATTTACAAGGTTTATATGCTTTTCAAGGTTTTAGGAAGGTAATTGCTGTGAGGGTCTTACAGTGGATTACTCACATCCACGATGATAAGTCTAGGTAATGGGGAAATTTCGACATTGTTCTAAAGAAAAATTGTAGCAAATGTGTGGCAAGTGGTATCTTGCATCTTTTAGTCCAACTTTTAGTCTCTTTTTCCTATTGATTAGGTTTTGGCTCCAATAATGTAGCAGAGGTTAAGGTGGTGCTTTTTTTAGTGGAGAGAGGTTGCCATGATTTGCAAATCTTAAATGACTCTTAATTAGTCATCAATTGGCTATCAACATAGAGTAGGCAACTAAAATTGGCGTTGAGTTATTCATTAGGAAGGTTAAAAAGCATATGGGCAAGCTAGATTAATTCTTCAACTATCATATTTTATGTGAATTAAATGTAACTTTTGATGGTATTTCCAAAAGGGATGTGAATTCTCTAGTAGGATTACTAGAGATCAGAGAGTCTAGGGAGTTTGAGAATGATGTTTTGTCTTCTAGACAATCTTTTGTATAAGTGTTGGGTTGTTTGGTTGAATGGAAATTGTGTGTTCCTTTATACTAGTTATATTATTAACTAGCTAAAAAAGGTCAAGTCCTATTCTATAATTTCTTTATTAAGAGTTTGTTTGATATGCAATTTATTGGATACTTGATTTTAGTTGATATATACAATAGTAGACTCACTTAGATATCCACTTTCCATAGAATTTTGTTTTAGAGAATTGTCTTCAGTACTCTTCCCTTTGGTTTTAGTGTTTATAGGTGTGATGCTAAATGTAATTTCAGTCTTTCTTTTCAAAATAAAAGAAATTACGATTTTTTTCCCCACACACAAGTTCAAGGGGTTAGCTCAACTAATTTTTGTTAATGTTTTTGGGTATTTGGCTAGTTTTGTGTCAACGGGTACATGATTCAAATCCTCCTCAATTAGACACATTAGTTTACAATGATAATTTATTAAAGATACCATCCATAAATATAAATAAGTATCATTTAAATTTATTTACAAAAAAATTCTTGAAAAATAAATATTGCAAAATACATTGTATATATATTTTACATATATAACATACATTTAATTATATTTCTTTAATTTTTTTAAAAATAAAATATTAATAATAAAATAATATTTTTAAAATAGATTTAGTGAACTTTTATTTTTAAGATGTGTGAAAGTCAAATCTCAGTCAAAAAGATAACAAGTTTACATGAACCATTTTGACCTTCCTTCATGGTTTGGAATCCCCTTTTTCTCTTTGACACAATCATATACTCACAAAAAAGAGAAAATAGATATATGATAATAGGATGATGGTGGGTAGGTATTATCTTTGAGGTTCTCAAAGTGGTCTAATGATTAAAAACATGTGTTTCATTTTAGGAGGTCATATGTTCATCTAGAGTGGGGTAGGGTATGTACACCTCCGTAAGTTTTAGCATTTAAATCATTTAATGAAGGAGGTTCCTTATCCCACAAACAAGAAAATCTCATACACCAATTTAGTGGTTGACTCAACTATAACCTCCTTCTTCTTCTTCTTATTATTATCATCATCATCAACAACAACAACGTACTTGTAAATTTACTTAACGTATTTATAAGTTTACTCATGTTATCTTTCAACTTTCTCTCCTTTCATGCATCACAATATATTCAACTAACTAGAACACAACTAAGCGTTCTAAAATGACTGGAACACGATTAAAATTGTTTGGTTTAAAGTTTAGCTTATATTTATGTTTGGACGATATCTACCTCGCATTGTTTTCTTTGCATTCACTCTTCTTCTTACATTTTTAAAAGATTTACTTCAACTTTTCCATTGTTCTGCATTACTATTATGGCTGCACATACGTCGGTTCTCACCCTTCATCTCGTACTCTCATGTCGGATCTCACACAATACAGAGGATCACCTAGGGTCTCTCTATGTGCTTGCTACGAGGCAGGGTTGTTTTCTTCTGTGCTTTGTGTCTAACTTCCCGAATTCAGTTGCTCGAGCCCACAACCCACCTTCTCCCATCCACTCCCCACTGCTTGTACACTGCACGTCAAACTAATGCGAGTTCTTTTAAGATGTTCATATTTTGATATATGATAATGTTTTGGGTTCTAAATGATTAATTTATTAGTATTATTGATATGGTTTATGTTCATATTTTGATATATGATAATGTTTTGGGTTCTAAATGATTAATTTATTAGTATTATTGATATGGTTTATGTTGTATTTTTTATTTTTTTATCTAGGTATTATATGGTTTATGTTGTATCATATTTTTTTGTCTGATTAATTAAGGTGATTAATTAAGGTGATTATATGTAATTTAAGTAGTAAGTAAAAATGGTTATTCTTACTTAAATTTAAATCCTATTTTATAACATATTTATTTTTAATAAATTAATTGTAAATTGATTTTAATAATATTTTTATTTTTTTTAGGATATTTTATATTTATAAATTACTATTTCAATTTATTATTTTTTATCCATTGGCATATATAGTGATCTAGTCTTTGTTCACGGTGTCTACCCTCTTCACTTGCCTACAACATTCAATCGCTTCACTATGGAATCCATATCTATGCTTAAGGTCTGGGTCATTGTATTTCCTTCAAGTTGCACAACATTGATTCTTCCTCATTAGGTGTATGTTTTAACTTACGAGACTTGCATGAGGAAGTGTTCTCCTTTTCAAATTTAGGCTTAACTTGTAGTAAATACAAGGAATTTTAGAGAACATTGCTACACGCAATACATTTGAAATCAATCAATATCAACATTAAACCTACTTTGCAAATTTAAACCAGAAATAACTCAAATTGTTCATTGAAGTGATGGAAGTACCTTGAAATGAATTTTTATGTCTTGCAAGTTCCCAAATGGAAAGTACCATCACATTTAGCCCCATTGTCCTCTTCTATTAATATACCAAGGATAATCTTCTATATGAAAATCATTAGCTTCTTTCAAGAACAATTGATATTTTCAAGGTAGACAACTTTTTAATTTTCATTGATTTCTTCAATAGAGATAAATTTGATTGGAAATGTAATATTTTACTTATCATGTTTTTTCATGAAGTGTAAACTTAATTTATTGTTATCAATTGAAGTGTAATTTTTTTAAATTTTTTTATTTTGGAAGGGATGTGTTCATATATACTCTTCTCACTGAAATTATGGCCAACCCTTCAAATTTGATCACTAATGCCCTACATTCATATGTACGAAATGATACATTCGTTCAATATTTTTAAAGTCTTCCTTGAACATGGATAATTGGATAATTAGGTTTATTTTTAGTGAATGTGGCACTATTGCATTATTTCACAAATGTTATTTTATTTTCTCTATCATGTACCTTTCATGAAATATCACTTCTTTACCATGTTTGTTGGCCCTAGGGTTTTATGTAGATCCTTATCTACTACAGTAAGGGAAAGTTTTCTGAAAAATAACACTAAGTTGTTAAAGTTGGGAAAGATAAAATATCTTATTAATATTTATTATAATTAATTTTGCTTGATAAACATGTGTTAAGCATGTTTTTTTAACAATGGAAGAAAATTGTCTTCATTAGGTGAAATGTCTTTCCTCACTTAAGTTTGAACTTAGGTTGTTAAGAATATTGTTAAGATAAAATTACTAACGTTTGAACTTAGGTTGTTAAGAATATTGTGATGTACTATAATGAGATATTTTTTATATTAATTTAAGAGCTTTTTCTACACGAAATGATTATATTTTTGGTAGCAAAATATACAAATTATAGGATGCACCTTTCTTTGGGTTAATGTTTACAAATTATAGGATGCACCTTTCTTTGGGTTAATGTTTAATATTTTGATCCCTATAGAGCTTAGATATGGAGTCAAATATTCAACTTTTAACTCTTTACTTGAGGTTGTATGTCTAATTGCAATTTTTTTACACCAAAGGACAATTAAGTACTTTGATGCTTTACACCATTTAAGGAGAGACATCCATCTTATGAATCTCTTCACCAAGGATCTTGCAAACTGATAGGTTGTCTTGTTATCTATTTTTACTTTCTTATTCATATCTCTCTCAATGATTAAATTAAGGTTATTAAAGTCTCAAGCAATTGTAATGACATTGCATGATCTCACTTGGTCAAAGGGATTAATTCACTTTCCTAGTCTGAATTGTCTAGATCATGCTCCCTTTCACCCATCATGAAAGGTAGTCCAACAAGGAAACAAGTGGTGGAGGGGTTGTTTTCTTAGTCATGACTATATCGATACAACACCCATGAAAGGGTGTGATAGGGTTATTTACTAAAATTATAAGATGATATACCTCTACATCTTTCTTAGGTGTCAACCACTAGGGATTTCTCATTAGCGCCTTCCACCAGCCCAATTATTTATTATTTGGCTTTTGGCCTAAAAAACTTTTGAGCAAGGTTTCTTCATATGACTTGTCTCTAAACAAAATTATACACGTGAAGGTTGTGTTATTTTAATCTAATTGTTGGGTATATTTAAATCTTCACAATTTAGAACAACCTTGTTTGGGAGTCCTTTACTTAAGTCAAGTTTTGCATTGATTATGGCATAGGTGAAAAAAACCTTATCCTATTGGGTTGAGTTTTCCTAATAAATTTTCCCAAAAAATTCTTTTTTTTGATAGGATTTTCTCTTCCCACATGTGAGGGAGGGATTCGATAATCTGACCCTAAATGGGGTTGATAAATAGATATTCAAATATGGTTTTATTCAAGAAACCGTGATTTGAAGAAGAGGTCAACTATATCCGAAAACCATGGTCTCTCCTAGACCTTTCTATAGTGTTCTAGATCTACTTTAATTATCTTTTACTCTTAGCTCTTGATCTCTCATTTAAATTGTCTACTAATCCAAATCTTGATTTCTCCTTTACATTACCATTTAAATTTTAACCTTAACATTTCATGTCTCAATAATTTTTTCATTTTAATCTTAATATTTAAAATCACTTAAATTATTATTTAATATTAACCTTTCGAAATTCTTCATCTCTTTGTCACATTACATGAAATGTTTATTAGCCAAAATAAACATTACACTCCCCCACCATAATTAACATGTATTGGAATCTAAGAATTCTATTTTTTGTAAGAGTGGATGCATGAATACAATTATACCACAAATCTTAATAAACATAAAATTTATGAGTGTTACAAGAATGAGAATTGTGAGTTTGAATCGAATTGGGTCAATAAAGAGTTTTTCCAACTCAATCTAAGTCAAACTCAAGGTTGCCTAAATTTGACTCATTCAAAACAAATTGTTTTGCTCATTAAATTTTTTTCAGAGTTTTTTTGTTTTTTTTTCTTAATCCATGTTTTTTACTCTCTATATATGTCAAACTTATAAGTTATCTTCCTCGTCAAGTTTTTCCCTATCTCAAATTCATTATCCACTGCCTTGTAAATACATGATATCTTATAAAAATGCAACTTTCTAAATTTAATTGAAAAAATAACCATCTTTTAAAATTGTTTGTCCTAATGGTATATCTCATTAATTTATTATGTTTTAAAATATTAAGAAAATACTTTCTAAACATTCATGTATCAATATGTTTAGATATTGTAATGTGTTTTAAGATAGACAAAATATACAATATGATTGATATCTAATCTTTATAAAACTTCAATTTAAATTAGATATTCAACTTTAAATTTTTAAATGTATAAATTTAATTGTAAATTTTTATATCAAATAACAAATAATAATTTAACTACTTTATAATATTTAAGGAGAGGCATTTTTCTTTTGAATCTCTTTACTAAGAATGTTGTGAATTGACTTGATAAACTTTTATAAACAATGTATTAGAACTTTGTATCGCTATTGTGTATTGTGTTATCTTTTGGGTGGTGCCTTTAAGTTGTATGATAATTTGAATAAGATGTTGTTTAGTTATTTTAGGTTTTAGTTTTTTTTAATCCCACTCTATAATATATCTAAAGTGTAATTTTTTATTATTTAAATATAGAAATAAATTTAGTGTGCATAACCACTTAAATTTATAAATCTAATAATTGTTTTCTCAAATTTCAATAAAAAAATATACACACAAATAAAACCAAACGAAAACGTAAAACCTATTACAGTTAGATTACGACATTAAATAATATGTTATGATAACTTCAATATAATGAAAAATGAAAAAGTTCATTGAAACTTAGACATGCGTTGGAAATGAGACCGTTGAAAATGGAGATCATCTCGTCATATGTCATACATTTTACTTTTGATGAGAAGGATCTTGAATACGTGAAAATTTCGCAAAGTACAATAAAGTGGTTTTCAGGGCTGCAACTTAAATATTTTTTTAAAGATGGAAATATTTTATTAAATTGTTCACGAAATCAAACAAATGATTATATGGAAGAATAAAGTGTATATTCTTTATTAAAAATTAAATATTTTTTCAAGGATGGAAATATTTTGTTAAATTGTTCACAAAATCAAATAAAATTAAATATTTTTGTTAAGGATGAAAATATTTTGTTAAATTTTTCACGAAATCAAACAAAATTAAATATTTTTTTAGGATGGAAATATTTTGTTAAATTGTTCACGAAATCAAATAAATGATTATATGGAAGCATAAAGTGTATACTCATTATTAAAAATATTTTTTTGACGATTCAAATGATGTGGATTTGATGTATGCTATCTGCTTTAGTTTTCTTCACTTTTCATCAAACATGTATGGCCTGAGGGGCTCTATTTTTAATTATTTATTTTTTCCCTTTGTTTAATCCAATTTTATTCTACTCTCCACTTAATCTTTTGAAATATTGATTCCAAATTTATGATATGTAAATTTAATTTTTCTTTAATGGATTAATATGATATAAAATATAAAAGAAGTACTGTTTACTTGTTTGTCTCGATCAAATTTTCATTATTTCTAAAGGGGTGGTACATTTTAGAGAGATTATTATAGATTTCAGTGGATGGGTCTAGATGAGTTATCAACAATTAAATTAAGTTCAGACATTTGCTCTTAGTCAAGGGTTTAAGATTTTTGATTTAAGGTGAATTAAGAACTTAATTGTTATTGGAGACTCGACAATAATTATAAGACTCATCTGTTTCTCTTTTTTTTCGATGGAAATATAATAAGACTCATTTTTTGAATCCAAAAAGAGGTCGGTCACTTTCAATCTATAGAGTATTCCAAGTTCAAGGGGGCATTCGTTTTCCCCAGTGCTTTAATTTCATTAAAATGAATAATCCAAAGTTTTGCATCCATTCACTATCCAAGCCAAGTGGCATTTCAAATTTAAGATGGGAAAACAAAAACTAAGTCCATCATAACCCTTGTACAATCACACATACATAGTTTAATGGAGGAGCGACCTTTTCAATTGGGTTTTGTTGTGAATTAGGGCGTAAGTGGGATAATGGAGATGGAGTATTTCATATTGGAACTAGATGGTAGGTTTCTGAGATGCATCCATCAACTCAATGATGACTCGAAAACACCTCTTCTCGGCCTGTGTCTGGTATTTACCTAGAAGCATCCCTTTTCATCCCTAACACTAATGGAGGTTAGTTGCTTGGATAATTATTTAGTTATAGCTCATTCCCATATGTTTTTTGATATCGAATTGGTGTTGGAATTCGAGTGGTTTTCAACACCAACAAAAGATTTAAAAAAAAAGGAATTGGAATTAGTTTCCTTGGTCTCTCTGGAGCTTGAAATGCATGTAAACTCATAACCATATAGGGTGTTACCCTTTGTGTGAAATTGTATACATTTGTCGCATCTTAGAAAGACAAGAGACCTACACAACAGACAAGAAGACTTCTATTTTCTCTACTACAAGAAAAAATCATACTTATGAGGAAAATCATAGTAATGAGTATATAGTCTTAATGGAGACTCCACTACAACATAAATGACATATTGAAAATTTAGAGGCTAAGTGTAATATACTAGTTTCAAGTTTGTCTAGGAGTTATCAATCAATCCTCTCCAACTTCAAAATGTCTATAGCCTCAAGTGTTGAGGAAATCAGAGAGGAGGAGTCTATTCACCAAATTCCTAGAGATGTGGACATGGTTGGCATGGGCCTTCTCCTATGGAAAAAGGGAAAGCATACATCAAGCATGTTTTTAATTAATTTCATGATTTATCATGTTTT
>ML791045.1:118878-134873 GCA_009831015.1 Picea engelmannii
GGCTTTATTTAATAAGCGGCAGAGGGGGCTGCCAACCCTTACATATTCAAAATCAGAGCTGCTGCTCTGTTTACAAACTCCTTACCAGAGAGCCTATCCAACCTTAAACCCAAGAGCTACCTGCCGAAAGTCTCAACTACTTAGAACTGAAACTACAAACATGTTTGCTGGAGATCCTCATAACGACTAGTGCGACCTGTCTAGAGCTCCACCGAACTACTTCCTTATCCAATCTTGGTAGAAGCCTCAACAGTTGCTTCTAAAATCTTGCCTAGAGCCTTGGTGAGCTCTTCCACTTGAAGTTCCAGCTTACTGAGTCTCTTTCCCAGGTCCCCCATCAGATTAGCCGCATCCTTCAGACCGGTATGGATTTCATCTGAGAGGTCATCCTTTATGTCCTGCATTTCCATGTTGAGCATCTCCCATTTCCTCTGGGTCGTGGACGCCTTAATGCTCTCCAGCTCCGCCCTGATCAACTCGATTCACTCCTTCGAGGTAAGACTTGGCTTGGACGCGGGATCCATTCTTTTCCTACGCTCTGAAGAATTTCCAGCACGGGAAGGGCACGATTTCGTTTGGAGATGAGAAGAAGCAGCAGAGGCTTCCCTTTTAAGTGTAAACAGAGCCTCCTCCTCGAGATACCCCACGATTCGAATCAGATTCAAATCTCTGCTCTAGATTACGCCCGTCCACCGTAGCTATGATGGATATGGATATCGTCCGGCCGTTCATAATGTTCACGTGTAGATTCAGAGCACAAGATCCGAAATGATTATGGGATGGGTTGAAGGGACGTTTCCTCATTCACCTTTAGGAGCCCTTTTCTCAGAAGTGAACCGCTATTTGCTTCCCTGTCAGCTTGCCCATTCAAGGATCTTAGGACATGACTCAAATGATATTCTTTGAACTGCAACAGGAGAAGAGAAGGTTTCCTGTACAGCTGAGCCAGAGTGCTGTCCTTAGGAGTCTTTTTAGTGTTGAATGCTTCCACTACCTGCTTAGAGTCTCCAAAAATCATAATTGTCTGGATACCCAAATTTGTCGCCTGGTTGAGACCTTGCCATAGCGCAAGGAATTCCGCTTGGTTGTTAGAGGCATGACCTAAACCCCAAGCATACGCTTTATGAATTTTGCCGGAAGGGTCCAGAATTACTCCCCCTCCTCTTGCCTGACCTGGGTTGCCTTTGGAGGCCCCGTCAAAGAAGAGGCACCATTCTTTGAGTGACGATCTCCACTTTAGAAATTCCTGCTCCTCCATCCTTATCTCCCATTTTCGATTTTGCAGAGGCTTGAGATGATTGCTGTCAGAATGGTCTTGGCTGAATTCCTTAAGCCACCCGCCTTCCTCCTCCGAGAGGGGGGCCGAGTTCCTGATATTGGCCTTGCCCTTTAAGGCTTCTACCATCATCGTCCTGGCTTTAATTGCCACCTCAGAGGGCAGCCTTCCTATTTCATTAAAAATTCTATTGTTCCTTTCCAACCAGATCTTCCAGCAAGTGAATTTGGGAATCCACATCCACACTGTTTTGAGGAGATGCTTTTTACTCAGGTCAAACGGGGATAATGACTGCCAGTTGCTTATTAATTCCGCTGCCGAGGTGGGGAGAATTGGGCAGGCTACACCTATTAGAAGGCCCCAAACTTCTTTTGAGAACTCACACTCTAAGAGGAGATGCACAGGGGTTTCTTCTTTATGTCTGCAAAGTGGACAGCGGGAGGGGCCCTCCCATCCCCTCTTCTTAAGATTATCGAAAGTTAGAATGTTGTTGTGAGTCAAGGTCCAAGCGAAGTGGTCCACTTTGGGAATTGAAGGGAAGTTCCAAATTGCTTTCCATGGCCCTAGGTTTGGGGGGACCCAAGGGATGTTAAGGGCTGCCTTATAGCCTGCTGAAGCTGTGTAAATCCCTGTGGGGGAGCCCCAGCCTCGTTTGTCTTTGGACCGAGCACTAATCAGAGCCTTCCCATGGAGGAACTCTAGGAGGATCGTTGCTTCTTCGTGGAGTTCCTCCGGGTAGCACCCCAAATTCCAGCCTAGCCAGGAATGATGGTCATCATTTTTCCAGAGGGAGATGTCCCAAAGAGTTTTTCGATTGTTGGCTAATAGCCAATCACCAATATTCTTTATTTCTCGAACTCCTAAGAGGGGATGGCCTCCAAGGATGGAGTCCTCCCTGATCCAAATTTTTGCTCCGTTTCCCGAGATCCAGGTGAGATTTGGCTAAAAGAAAGACAGGGCTCGCTGGCACAGATAGAAGATTGGGGAGCCCTTCGTTTCTTTTGGAGGTCTCTCTAGACACCGGTCTCTGTCTCCTCGAAAATATTTCTTTCCGAGGATTTGCTTGCTCCAGGTTCTTTTTCCAGAGATCATTCGCCAAAGCAGTTTTCCTCCCATAGCAAGATTATGAACAGCCACATCTCTTATATTCAGGCCCCCTTCCAATTTTGGTTTCTTGACCTTGTCCCATTTAATTAGATGGAGTTTTCTCGCACCGTTCTTACCTCCTTCCCACAAGAATCTACGCATCATTTCATCGATTTTGTTTGTGATTGTTTTGGGGGCGAGCAGCATCGAGCACTGATATATAGGAAGGCTAGAGATGACAGAGTTCATCAGCACCACTTTGCCTACTCTGGTTAGCCAATTTTCTCCCCATGCTTGTATCTTGAGTTTAAGCTTATCCACCAGGGGCAGCCAGTGCACCACCATAGCCCGACCTTTGAAAATTGGAATCCCGAGATAAGTGAAATCATCCCAAACTATAATTCCTTCCATGTCAAGGATGCGACCTAACTGCTGCAGTTCCCGAGGGGTGCAATTCCAGCCAAAAATCTTGCTCTTGTGATAATTAATTTCGCTGCCAGAGCAGGCTTTGTAGAGGTCGAGTTCAGACTTGAAGTTTCGAGCTATTTTAATGCTGGCAGCACCCAATAAGAGGGTATCATCTGCAAACTGAGCGTGACTAACCTCGTTGGTTAAAGGGGTAATTCTGATTCCCGGAAGAGTTATGTTTAAGAGACAGCTCTGCAGCTGGAAGCTGAGCACAGAGGCTTGTAGAACATAGAGCATAGGGGAGAGTGGGCAGCCTTGTCTGAGCCCCCGAGAGGCCTGGGAAAACTTGACAGGGCACCCATTAATCAAGGGGGCGATCCACGGAGCAGAAATGCAAGCCTTAATCCACCCCATAAACTTATGGGTAAACCCAAATTTCCTCATTACTGCAAACAAGAAATCATGTCTGACCCTGTCAAAGGCGTTGGCTAGGTCCAATTTAACTACCATTCCTTTCTCTTTTTTTTTACAGCTAGTGTGTATGGCTTCCTGAACTAAAATTATATTATCAAGGATTTGTCTTCCTCTAACAAACCCTCCCTGGTTTTCCGGGATTAATTTTGGCAGAATTTTCTTGAGCCTGTTTTCCATTATCTTGGTGATGATTTTGTACCCGGTGTTGCAGAGTGATATCGGTCTGAATCTATTGAAGTTTTTTGCCCCCTTCTCTTTTGGAATGAGAGCTAAGAATGAAGAATTTGTGCTGCCGCCCAATTTATTGCAGTGCTGAGATTTCGTGACCATCTTGCATAAGTCTTTTTTGATGATGTCCCAGCATTGAATATAAAAACGAGCTGTGAAACCGTCTGGCCCAGGAGCCTTGTCTGGGTGCATGCTGAAGACAACTTTTTTGATTTCCTTTTCACTGATCGGCCTGCTCAGCAACCCATTCTCTTCTTCGGTAACCAGCTGTGGAACCTCTGAAAGCGGATAAGAGTTCGGGTCCATTTCCTCCATCGCCGGGGCTGAATACAGATTTTTGAAGTAGTAGTGAGCGGCCTCCTTGATGTTGTGGGCGTCCCTGTAGACTTGGTCCTGCCAATGGATCTCGTCGATGGAATTATAATTTATCCTAGCTTGAGTGTGCTTATGGAAGAAGGCTGTATTCTTGTCGCCTTCCTGGAGCCATAACGCCCTTGATTTCATTCTCCAGTAGGTCTCTTCTTCTCTGCAACTTTTATGAAACTTACTTTGGATTTCAGATTCCTGACTGAGGAGGGCCTGGGTGATATGAGTCTCTTCCATAACCAGGTGGTGGATTTCCAAGGTTTTCTGTACCTGTTTCCTTTCCTCCAGGGGTGATTCCTGCTTTTTGGCCCACGATTTGAGATTGGTTTTAAGTCGTCTGAGTTTCTCTTCCCATACATAGAAGGGAGAACCAGTGATAGAAACGTTCCAAGAGTTTTGAACCAGATTGAGAAGTCGCCTTGTTCTTTCCATAAAGGGGTAAAATTGAACGGAATGGGGCCTAGAGCAGAGCTAGGGCGAAGAGATAGGGTGATGGGTTTATGGTCAGAAGTGTAATGAGGAAGAAATTTAGAGGAGGCCCTCAGACCGATGGTAAGGAAGGAGGACTGGATAAGGAACCGGTCAAGCCTGGCGGCTATGTGACCAAGGCCTAATATTTTATTTGACCAAGTAAATTTGCCATTAGTTGGAGGTATATCCTCCAGCTCCCATTCTGACATCAGATCTTCCACCCATTCTCTGGCAGGGTCTCGAACGATAGAGCCCCCCTTCTTCTCAGCCAGCGAAAGGGTGACGTTTAGGTCCCCTGCCACTACTAAATTCTCGGTATTGTGCATGTTAAGAAACAAATGTAAAGAATCCCAGCAATCTTTCTTCTCACCGACTAAGTCAGGAACGTACAGGTTAAAGAGGCTTACCTGGTGATCAGATCCTTTATGGTGCAGCTTGGTGAATAGCCAGTGAGTGGTGCCGACTTCTTCAACTAGCTCCAGCTTTGAAGAGTCCCNAGGGCCCTTCTTCCAAAATGAATGACTTATCCTTAGGAGGTCATCCTCCTCCAATTTCGTCTCCTGGAGAAGGAGGACTTCTGGTCTCTCAAGCCTTACTAGATCCCTCAAGGTTTCTTCTTTCAGTTTGCTCCCTAGTCCTCTACAATTCCAAGAGACGTATTGCATTATTTACTTGGAGGGAGGGGGAACCCACCTTTCGGTATTTTCCCCGGCTTCGCCCCTGATCTGGTGTGAACCATCTCATGGAGTGTGTATTGAGTACCTTGAGCCACTTCCTTAATGGCTTGCTCTTCCCTTCTTTTCTTCTCAGTCTTCCTACCTCTCTTTGGCTACTCCGGAGTACCTTTTGGGCTGCTTGCCTCTCCATCTTCCTCATCTGGGGTTTCCGTGTCCGTATTCGAGTTCAGACTGATATAATATTTGCCCGGGCTAGATCTCTTGGTGGGCGAGGTTGGTTCCGATGGGACCAAAGGTAAGTCTTCCTCTCCGTCTGTTCCACCTGTAGGGACTGGGAACTTTTGTGGGGCTTCTTGAGCTCTTTGGGAGGGTTGACCGTCCTTTGGGGGTTCCTGATTCCTTTTGTCCTTTCCTCTGGCATTATTAGAGTTTTTCCCTCTCTTAACTTTCTGCCAACCTTCTGCATCCTCTTTCCCGGTGGTTTGCAATTTAGGGCAGTTCCTTTGAAAGTGGCCATGCTCCTGACAATTCCTGCATTTGAAGGGCAGGTGCCCATAATCGAGTTTCTGGTAATGGGTCCATGTTCCAACCGAAAGCTTTACTGCTTCAGGGAGCCCTGCCTCCAGATCAACTTCCACGCAGATTCTGGCGCAGTTGTACTTCCCTTTGTTGTCATCTCTGTCAATGTACCTGCCAACTCCATTCCCTATCCTTTTCAACGATTCAGAATCCCAACAGTGCATCGGAAGGTTAGGTAATCTGACCCACACCGACACTTCTTTAGGCGTGTCCACCAGAGCGTCAAAGTCCGGTGTCCATTTGTTCAAATAGAGTCCCTTCGTCCCCATAAAATAGGGACCGTTCCTGAAAATTAGATCCCGATCCTCTTCTGAGATAAATTCGAACATAAAAAACCCACGACCCACCGGGTAGCAGGTAACCCCATGTGCCAGGTTTGGCCTCCAATTCCGTTGGATCCAGTCGTCCGTGGTTTTGGAAGATGGCCAGAGGCCCATAAACTGACCCACGAGCCCTCGTTGGGTCAGAGCCAAGGCGATCTTCATTGGATTTTCTTCGGGCAAGACAATTTCCGGGATCTCCTCCAGTTTTTTAATGAATTTCGGGATCAAGGGAGCGGTCGTTTTCTTCCCTCTGCTGTTGACCAGTCTGCGAAAGGCCTCTTCGACCAGGATCGGCGTAGGAGGGGCCACCTCCCCACCCCCTAGCACCTCCATGGCAACACACACTCGCACCAGGCCTAAACCCTAGAACTCTCGCTCAGCGTGAAAACACAAGAATAGAGTGCCCGATATTTTAACAATAGGTTGTGAATCTATTTCTTACCTAGCATCCAATTAACCACCAATAATGAATCCCTAAAGACCTATAAATTTTTCAACTCATAATCCAAAGGCTCATTTTAACAAAAGTTTCAAAGCCATTAACTCCAAAATATTATTTGAGCCCTAAACATAGTTTGACTTCAAGATGAAATAATGTGTCTCTGAGATAAATAGAACCACCCCCAATCCACAAAGATGTTTTGGTCCATAACATGCCCCATTGAAAAATCCCCAACTAGTACTTTTATCAATCCATAGATCACCCTCCTAGCACAACATCTGAAGGGAAGTATCTCGCTTAAGAGCATTAAATAGAGCCACCACCCAAGAAAACACCTAGAAATTTGAAACATCTTTATTGGAATTTTTTATTATTATTGCAACACAACCATACATCACCTAATACAAGAAAAGGTAATTCTCTAAATGCTTTAAGTTATGTCCAATTGAATCATCCCTTAAGACACAATGCCAACTAACCCTTGTTCCATGGATCCCTTTGGTTTATCCATTTACTGATATCACTCCAAATTTGTTGGATAAAAGGACACTAGAAAAGATCGTTGATTCCTCTACCCTCCTACACAAAACATAAAATCTAAGACCTTGAATATTCCTTTTTTTTCAAGCCTGTTAGGTCAATAGTTTATTTTTCAAAGGAAGCCACATAAAAATCTTATTATTCTTAGGCAACTTAATCTTCCAGTCTACTTCCACCACCAGAGCAGGAGTTTTTTTACCACTGTAATGAAATACTTATAACCAACTTTCACTATGTACTCCCCTCACACTTTATTCTTCATCCAAATGAGGTTGCCATGTTCCAACTGAATCCTCACATGGGTGTGTTTAAGTTCACTGGTAAGGGAATCCCATTCCCTCTTCCATCCCCCTTATAGTCACATATCTCTATCTGTCTTCCAGGCCTAAGTCCAAATGGAAGCGTTGACATGATCATAACAATATTTAATATTTCTTATGTCACGTCTTTGCAAAAACTCTACAAGTTTGACTAGTAATATGACCTGATGTCCACATCGCATTATGGAGACAAGTCCCACTCTCACCTCCTCCCCATTCATAACCTTCCATCCCAAATACTTTCCTACAATTGGGAAGGAGGATACGAGTACCTTCTAGGGAGCCGAGCCATTCTTCCAATTCTTATCCTCTCTTTCTATCCAAGTTAAGAAGAAGTTAGGATTCAAGTAATTTGAACTGATTAGTTGGTTCCATAAATTTTGCTTGGTTATTAGATTCCAGAGTGACTTTCCATCCAATTCCATACCAAAATATTGTATCTTTTTGAACCCATAGCCTCCCTCCTCCTTAGGCCTTGCAATCGACTTATAACTAGTCCATTGGACACCATCTTGACCTTCCTTTCCACTCCAAAGAAAATTAAAACACACCTTCCTAATATTTTCTAGGACACCTTTTCACATGTGTGCAAAAAACTGCCAATATATTGAGATTTCTTATAACACCACCTTCACTAAGGTCAAGCGAACCCCTCTAGACAATCATCAATTTCACCATAAGAGAATATGCTTCTCCACCTACACTAAAATCCATCATCATTCATGTTGTTTATAAGCATTAGGTTTAAGCAAAAATCCAAGGTACTTGAACCCTTCACTAAATTTAGAATCCTGAAAAACGAAAAATATCCAAAAGTTCAACTTTTGTTTTCGTATCCACTCCATTAAGACATAGTGTTGATTTATCCATATTTATCATCATTCTCGTAGCCTTTTTATAAAGACTCAAAATCTCTTGAAGAGATCACCCCTCGAATAAGGATCCATTTGTAAACAACACATAATCTATAAATATCAAATGAGTGAAAGCAAGCTCGACTCCCACCTTGATTCCTTTAAGTCAACAATGCATATGACCTCCTTAATAACACGACTTAAACCATCCACCACTAGAAGAAAAATATACGGAGACAATGGACATCCTTGACACAAACCCCTACTCAAGTTAAATAAAGGAGGTATTAACTGATTCACCAACACTGCAAACAAATGTGAATTCACACAAGACATGATCTAGTGTACCATATTGAGTGAGAAAACAATACGAATAAGGATCATCTTCAAATACAAATAATAGACATGGTCATATTCCTTGGATAGATCTAACTTTGCTACCATTACACTCAATTTCTTAGTGTTTATACTGTGAAGGCTCTCCTGTGCAACTCCTACCACACCATGGATCTGCCTCCCCTCAAGAAACCCAAATTGTTATCAGGAAATGACATTGGAAAACCACCTCTTCAACCTTACCACTATAATTTTCGCAATGTTGCACAACGAAATCGGTCAGTAGTCCCCATAATTCACTAACTTGTCAACCTTCATAACTAGAAAAATGAATGTGGAGTTGAAATTTGGGAGAACCCTACGCTTCTGTTTGAGCTTCTTCAACTACTCTTAGCAAATCTTGTCCCAATAAGTCAAAAAAAAGATATGAAAAACTCAAGCATCCACCCGTCTGGCCCTAGAATTTTCCCTTTCTAAAAAATTGATAATACTCCTTCCAATTTTTCCAAACTAACTTCAACAAACATTTCCTCATTGTCATCATCTGAGACTAAATGTGGAAAGAAAGAACATACATTTAATATCTCCACGATGTTTGCTCCCTCTGGTTCTTTGTAGATACTTGAAAATTGTTGGACCCCTGCTTGAATCTCCTAACCCAAACTCCATCATCATTAGTGAGATCCCAAATAATGTTCACATTCCTCCAATGGTTGACAAACCTATGAAAATATTTTGTGTTTTCATCACCTAATTCCAGCCACACTGCTCTACTTTTTGTTGGAGAAATTACTATTTTCGACACACTAGTTCGGTGGGAGTTAACTAACTAGTTCTATTTTAGATTTTCTATTTTTACCATCACTATTATGCATGCATGCATTCCTAAGGAAACATAACTTCTTGATTGATTTTCTTAATTATGGAATGTTATGCCCTATATATGAGTGTATTCCACTCATTCATTGTATCACAATGATCAATCATTCATTCATTGGTTAGCTCATTGGAGTAGTGTGAATATATTTTTTCATTCTTCCATATTGAATCTCTAATCCTTTCTTGATAAGATTTGTCTGTATTTTCTTTAGCTAGATCTCCTGTGCAGGTTTCGATGAAATATTGACACTTTTCATCTGCAAGTCTACCTTCCTTCCCCATAGAAGCTTCAACCTTTTTGTCTCTATCCCTACTAAATCTGGTAGTTCAGGTTCTAAAAAAAACCCTCTAAGTTATTATTGTAAAGGGAATCAATTGCATCCTCTACTTCTTTTAAAGATCGACCCTGATTCAACTCAATTAATCGACCATTCCACCACCTTCCCTTTAACCCTCAACAATGAATCTACAAACTGTTTTACCATTGAAACCCCTAACACTATATTGAAAGGTAACCATTCTCTTCATATCAACTCTATACATTATTATTCCTCAAGCCAAATCAGGTTAAATTTGAAGGGGGTCGTGTTGGAGAAATTTATATTTTCAACACACTAGTTCAATGGGAGTTAATTGACTAGTTCTATTTTAGAATTTCTATTTAGATCATCACTATTATGCATGCATGCATTCCTAAGGAAAGCTAATTGCTTGATTGATTTTCTTAATTATCGAATGTTTTGCCCTATATATGAGTGTATTCACTCATTCATTGTATCATATTGATCATATTGATCATTCATTCATTGATAATCTCATTGGAGTAGTGTGAATATATTTTCTCATTCTTCCATATTGAATATCTCGTCCTTTCTTGATAAGATTTGTTTGTATTTTCTTTAGCTAGATCTCTTGTGCAGGTCTTGATGAAACACTGACATGGGATCAGAGCTATGCTTCTTGGAGTAAGCTAGACAAGTCAAAAAATAAGGAAAATCGGAGTTTCGGTGAGCGAAATTTTTGTAACAGAAGTTGTCGCGCCCTTTCTTTGTCAAAAAGTGTGACAAGTTGAAGTTTCCACACCCTCTCCCTGTTGTAAGGTGCGACAGTACAATACAGAGTGTGACAAGGACCTGTCAGACCCTAGTACACTACAGAGGACAACAACCAAGAGCTTGTCACTTTGTGTATGAAGGACGAGTGTGACAACCTCTTAAAGTCCTTTTTGCAGTGGTTTATCCAAAAATATTAACTTTCTGAGGAAACAGCTCGCATGAGAAGTAAATCAACCCATTCTGCAAGTGGGTTTTCAACCCTTTAGTGAAATTCCTCATAGTTTTCTCAGAAAGGAAGCCGTAATATTGTCTCCTAAAACTGATACGAATTTTCAGCTTAAAGTGCCCTTTCTACAGTGATTTCTTAGTTTTTCACTTGCAGATTGAGAGTAACTTTTTAGGGGTTCTCAAAAGCAGTGGGAGAGATGGATATGGCTCGTATTCTACAATAAAACATGGTGGTAATCCTCACACCACACAATTATTTTGATTGGAATCCCAAGGCTGAATTCCAACTCAGAAGGAAAGGACTGTACAACTTGATGATGGGGACAAAAACATAACCTACATCAGCAATTGAGAAGACCAGATGGGTGAATTTAAATAATGAGGCCACATGAATTCTTCTTGAATTGATTTCAACTGATTTATGGTTTCATGTTTCTGCATGCAAGACTCGAAACATGATCTGGCCCACCTTGGAAAATATGTTTGGAAAGCATGATAAGATGAGAGGTCACATGCTTGAGGTAGAGTTGAATTCTTGAGGTAGAGTTGAATGCCCTGGATCCTAAAAGTTTTGATAGTTTGCGGGATTTCTTTACCAAGTTTAAATCTTCGATATTGAGCTTGGCATATTGTGGTATTGATAAGTATACACAAGTAGACCAACTTATTATAACAATCTTGGCTAAGATAGGACTAGAATGTGTTGTCTATGTCTCCACTTTCCATTTTGGTAGATATCTCATGGGGAAAAATTGGAATATGCCTACCATGGATCAATTCATTGATTCTCTCACACATGAGCAAGAAAAACTCATTCATATGGGCCTAATCAAGGATCCCAAATCACATGCACTCACCATGCATGATGGAAAAGGATCATCCAAATAGAACGGAAAGGAGAAACAAAATGAGAAGGAGGCATATTCCAAACCCTTCAATGATTCTTTGGGTTCCAAAGACTCTTTAGATTCCAAGAAGAAGAAGAAGGGAAACAAATGCACTTACTGCAATAAATTGAATCATGAATAATCTGCATGCATGAAGAAGAAAATTGATCTTATGGCACATGCACTTCAATAGAACAACCTTGGAAACTTCATTCCAGAAGGAGTCAAGAAGAAGAAGAAAGAAGATCGTGCTCCTAAGAAAGGTAATCATCATGCTCATCATGCTCTTGTTTCATTTAATTCCTCATATGATTCGTGGATTATAGATTATGGCGCATCACATCATATGGCAGCGAAAGAGGAAGTTTTTACTTGTTTGAGTTCATGCTCAAGACCCCCTATTCTCATGGGGGATGATACTCAAGTGGCAGTAGCAGGAGAGGGGAGAGTGGAAATCCATAATGGCAGTTTTGAGAATGTTTTACATGTTCCAAAGCTTTCTATGAATCTTCTCTCAGTTTATCAAATCACTTGGAAAGGTAAAAAGGTTGAATTTACATCAAATTCAGTTTCTGTACTTGACATGTGTGACAATTCCATTATTGTAATTGGTGAGGTTGATAAAAAATCAAGCTTGTATAAATTCACTAAGTTTGCTGACAATGACTTTTCTTTACTACTTACACATAAGGAGAGTACTTTTCATGCACCTCCAGTGAAACATGCATATACTCTTGTGCTTCCATCAATTCCAGACATCATAGATGATTCCATACACTCATATTTTGTACATAGAAATGAGCAGGTAGTACAGCCAAACAAGATGCCAGTGTCAAAGCTTAAGTAGATGCCCAAGAGGGCACAATTCACTTTTCAAACAACAGGTTCCCTTGTAGGGACTCCATTGAATTTGAGGACTCGATATCAGTATGAGGATCCTTCTCATGTACTTTCAACTTTTGAACCAACAATGCCCCTACATTTATATATGGTTCAATATTATGATCCACAGACCTACAATGAGGCTATGATAAATCCATTATGGAAAGAAATCATGCAGAAGGAGTATGACTCACTCCTAGAGAATCAGACTTGGGATTTGGTTCCACTTCCACTAGAAAGGAATATTTTCAGGTGTAGATGGGTCCACAGGATCAAGAGGTACAAGGCTAGATAGGTTTCCAAAGGAATTCATCATATCTTTAAATATTTCTACATCTTCATAAATAATTTCAATGAGCAGAAGTTTCAGACTTTACGAGATCGTCTTGGAGTGAAGAACATAGGTTCCTAGCAACCACCTTTTCTTCTTTTGATGCATTGTCTTTTGAGGGGGAGTTTTGTTCCCATGTGGTTTTCCCCCTTTCCTCATTTTTATTTATTTTTCATTATTTTCATTGTACATGAGTACCTAATATGGCCTAGTTGTCGAGACTCATTTTTACTCCATAGTGATGTTCAGGGGGGGTGTTGGAGAAATTTCTATTTTTGACACACTAGTTTAGTAGGAGTAAATTAACTAGTTCTATTTTAGACTTTCTATTTAGATCATCACTATTATTCATGCATGCATTCCTAATGAAAGTTAATTTATTGATTGCTTTTATTAATTATGGAATGTTCTGCCCTATATATGAGTGTATTCCACTCATTCATTGTATCATATTGATCATCAATATCAATCATTCATTGATTGATCATCTCATTGGAGTAGTGTGAATATGTTTTCTCATTCTTCCATATTGAATCTCTCTTCCTTTCTTGATAATCTTTGTTTGTATTTTCTTTAGCTAGATCTCATGTGCATGTTTCAATGAAACATTAACAGGTTGGTGGGTTATCTTTCGCCTTTGTGAATTCTAGATAAATTGGGTTATTATCTGATCCCCCCTGTTCCAACCTAGCTCCTATACCTCCCCACACTATTTAAAAAATCATCTACCACTAGAAAATGATCTAGTTTCTTTAAAACCCTTGCTCCCCTCTTATTGCTCCAAGTGGGATTTAATTTGATCGGCTCCATATCCACTAAATTGACACTACTTATTTGATGTGAGAAATAATATGCCTGCACATCATAACACATTTCTACACCCCATATCTTCAACCAATTCAATTTGAAGTTAAGATCCCCGCAAATTACCAAATTTACCTCTTTTAGGAGGGACAATGCAACCACTCGATTCCAAAACCTTTTATTCCTCTTATAAGGCCCATATATATTCAAAAAAAACATAGGAGAATCCAAATATTCATACCTAAGATCCATGCACAACCTTGAATGCACAAATAAGGAATTAATCATCTTAATATTATATCCCCAGCCAGTTAGAAGACCTCCTGACAAACCACAAGTGTCAACCCACACAAAATCCCAATTATTAAATAACGTTTTTAAGATACCTATAATCAGGTCCCCCTTACTCATGTTTCATGAGGAAGAAGGACATTGGGTCATTATCTCTCAACTAACCTATGAAGGGTGAGTCTTTTTATAAGGCTACCCAAACCCCTCACATTCAAAGAGAGAAACTTCATTTAGAAACCCTTGCAGAGGGTTTTACATCTCGAAGAGCCTAATTTAGTGTTTTTTGTTTTCCTTGTAAAACTTTTGAGATATATTTGGTTTGCACATGGAATACGTGCGACTACCTTCCCACTCCTAGCTTTCCTTCTACCCTCCTAGGGTCCAAACTTAAACCCCCGATCAAGGGAAAATCATCACCCACTATTGAACCCTTCAACCGAAGTTGATAATATTTACTTGTACAACCATCCTTGGTTGAGAATGAAGTGAAAGGAAAATATTCTCTTTGGAACTTAGCATAAGATGAAGGAAAATCAAAATACATCTCCTTAGGACCTTGTCCCCAGAGACCAGTCACTACTATTGGTACCTTCCCATCATCTATTTCTAGGTTTATGTGTGTCATCCCACCATCCAAGGTCCCCTTCTCTTCCATCCCAATCCCAAAAATTCCAAATGCGCTCAATGTCGTTGGAGATACCCCACTAGCCTCCACCATTAGCTTATTTATACCACAATTACTTTAAGAGATTATAGCTTCCTCATAACTTTGTGTCTCCTCCTTCTTTTCCAATACACGCTTGTCCAATCTCTTTCCTAAATATGCCAAAGCCCTTGAAAACATAGGTGAGTTATTACCTATTGGTCATTGGAATTCTGACCTCCTCTCTAGTCTATTGTTCCTGATCTCAGGCCCCAAGTTCTTGATCTCAGGCCCCAAGTTCCTCTCTAGTTTAATTGATGTTGGATAGTGCTCCTTCCTTTTCCAAATATTCTTCATAAATTGTCTATCACAATTTTTCACACATGGCCAACTGCATGGAACCAGACATATCTAAAGGGAATATTCCCATAATCAATTACCTAGGTGTATTCCCGATCCCCAATTGCAACATCAATACTCTCTGGAAGCCCCTCCACAATATCGATACTCAACAAAACCTTCACTACCATCCTTTTCACTGAATACTTATATGACAAGTCCACCATCATGGTCTTCCCCAGATAGTTCTTGAGGTCCCAAGAAACTTATCATTCCAAAGCTTCAGAGGCAATCTTGAAAGATTCACCCAAATGGGATAAGTCTGCATCAACTCCCATTGGGGATCGAAACATGGATACCATAACTTGAGATTAAGGGGTCAGGTTCCCCAAAACCACCTATCTTCCAGCACCTTCACCGCATCCTCTTCAAACTGAAAGACAAAACATAGCCAACACATTGTTAAAAATTGAAACACAAGAATGTACCCTAAAATACCTCCCCAAGAGTAAATAATCAAATCCTGAATGGAAGCTTCCACAAGGGAAATCCCAAAGAACTGAACCACCAAGGATTTCTTGAAATAGTAAAAAACGTGTTCTACCCTAATATCTTCACCCACAATCATCTTCACCTTACCCTCAATTCGTCTAATCATCTTCCTCCATTTTTTCAATCTCTCAAGATTCTCCTTCTATGTTGAGTCCTTTATACCAAGATTAAAGGACCTTGACAACTCCACTAAGTCCATTGTATTACCCACAAAAACACTAATAGACATAAGGTATTGACTTTTTCTCTCAAAACCAAAACACAGAGTATCCAGAGTGGGAACCCGAGCCAAATATGGATATTTCTCGTCATACTAAAAATTATTGAGATGAGTAATGGTCGATCCCACCCTTAATACCCGAAGGGAAATATGAAAGATCCATAGTATGAACCCCACCTGAGTTGTCATAAATATGTATCCAACTATTCAAGTTATTTATCATCATATAAATTTGAATTTGATCTCCTCTTATTTGTTCCAAATATTGACAACCCAATATAATAGAGATGTTGTCACATGGGTAATGTTTAAGTTATTATTTATCAACTTCAAAAGGAAATATAATATTTATAACAAATAATAATTGCAATACTATATGTTAGCCAAATGTATATACAAATAGAAATAAAATAATTTCTATATATATGAAAGAGAGAGAATGTATAATTTCTATATATATATATATATATATATATATATATATATATATATATATATATATAT
>ML791045.1:137682-166819 GCA_009831015.1 Picea engelmannii
GATCGAGTGGGCTCGAGATGTAGGCCTGCTATCTAAGACTCGTGTCACATAGATAATCGTGTGGCTCAGAGGATAGTTTCTCTTTCCTATGGTGTGGACGTGAAGAATCAAATCCTAGTTGTCAAGTGATCAAATCAAGCCACCATTGGAAAGCTAGTGGAAGAGTTCACTGATCATAATTCATACTCATGAAGGTGCCCCATTTTTGGTCTTATAATTGGCTTCCAATGACCGTTGTTGAATAATTTCCCATAAGCCTCTTTCAATATAGAACTGAAAATTTCTCAAGATTGATAACTGGCCATAGCCATGTGAGTGCAAAAATTAGAGAAGTTTGTCCTGGTAGGTAACTCATGAAGAATCCCATAGAGAGGATCCATAACAAAGGGGCCACTTTAGCAATTAAAAATTGGAAAACAAAAGAAATTTTTCCAGAGAAATTGGATCAAGAAAAGGAATTACAGACAGATTGTTGAAATTGTTTCAAGAGGATCTGCATTCTCCAACCATTAAGGCCATCCTAAAGGCATTATTTCCTCTGTGTACTGTGATTAAAAGTAGAGCCAAGATAGCCAAAAAAGATGTCATTCCACGGTTTATTGAGCTTCTTCGTAGTGTAGGCACATGCATGGTAGAGAAGTCGTTGGCGATTTTGAAGGCACTTTATACCTTTTTAGAAGGTCGGTTTGTCATACTTGGCCATACCTTAGTTGTACCCAGTATTGTTAGAAGCTTGTTGGCGGTGTCTGATACTACAATGGATTATGAAATTGGGATTCTATTGGGAGTCTGTTTAAATTCTGCAGAGGAAGATCTTCTAAGAGAACTTGTAGAGATGTTTGAGGCAACATCATGAGACATTATCCCTAGAGGGTCATGTGTGGACTAGTAAGGGGGAATGTAGAATTCATATTGATGATCCTCAGATGATCAGATTAAGGAACCAAGACATCGGTTTCACGAGAAAACCTCAATATGTCTTGTGATACATTGGTTCCATGAGGGAACCCCAATATGTCTTAAACATGTGTTCCCCAATATGTCTTAAACATGTATTCCACAAGGGAAATATGATATTTATAGTATGGACAAAGTTCATGAGTGAAGCCTGAGGTTGGTCACTTCATGATATTTTGGCATCTAATATACATTCATATACCTAAGGAGAAAAGAACCAAGCTAGACCCTTCAAGAAGAAAGGTTACATTTGTGGGGTATAATGAGTCTTCAAAGGCATACCAGATCTACATCCTTGGTCAGAGATATATTGAGGTGAGTAGAGATGTTACCTTTGAGGAGGAGGTATCCTTCGGGAGATATAGAGGTTCTCACATGGAGATTGATAGTGAGATACATGAAGAGATGGTGCCTTCTCTCCCTCACTCTCCAGCAGTTCAGAGGGAGACAATTGAGCCTATTGATCCAATTGATCTCGTTTCTCATGTAGCTCCAGTTGATGTTCCCATAAATATTATAGTAGGTCAGAAGAGACCTACATGGGATCGTCAGACTCTGTAGGAGGAAGAAGGACATGTAGCTCCTCGTTGTACCTTATGAGAGAGAAAGAGACCTCAAATATATGCATGCTATGTCGCAACGATGATCCACATCATTGATTCTGATCCTTCATGTTATGAGGAGGCATCTAGTTAGCTAGTATGGGGAGATGCCATGATGGAGGAGTATTAGTCAATCATGAATAATTATGTGTGGGATATTGTTCCAAGACATGAGGTCAAGTCTGTAGTGTAATGTCCCTTTTCGAATAAGATCTCAAGAGAGGAGGCTTAGTAGTCTAAACAACCCTGTTAGATTATAGCCAGGGCCGTACATGGGTAAACAAGGTTACTAGAGGTCACTTCAACCGAGGGTGTTATAATTAGAAAGTGACATTGAGATAAAAGTGACTAAAAGAACTTTTAAGCCAAAGGGAGACAAAAATGGAGCAGGTGAGCTAAAAATAGGTCAACACTGAATTAGGGTTTCAGGAAGCTATAAGAAAATGTAAAGCAACCTAATTCATCATTATGAAGAATTTGATTTGACAATTGAGGAGAGAGGTGCATCTCAGGAAAGAGCTTTGTGGATTCTAGGAGGAAGACACCCAGAGGATGATTTTAGTGTTGAGAGACACACCTTAGTCACCAGGAAGATCATCCAAATCTTCCATCGTACTTCAATAGAAGTTATCCAATTTACAGTAGTGAGGGTGCACTTTTCTAGGTAGAGGGTGCAACTACTGAGCATCAAATTGATTCGACTTGTCCTAGTTAGGGAGAATCCAGTGATTCCACTCCAACCCAATTGAGAGGAGGGCATGACACTTCTATCACCTATTTTCTCATCAGATTCTGACGAAGAAATCATCTTGGGTGCATTTCTCAGCCATTGAGGGTGCGACAGTTGGGGAGGACACATTCAAGATTACAGAGAGATCATCAGATCAGATCCAGGGAAATTATTCTGACCCATTTCAGAGGAGCCTAGGGCACTCAGTTTGAGACCCTTATCAGCCGATTCTGACGGAGGAATCACTAGGGCGTAGTTTCCAGCAGCAATGGGGGTGCATTTCCCTATGGGAGATCCATCCAGGGTCCAGACACATCAACAGAGGGTTGATTTTCAGGTTTCCAGTCATCAGGACTAAGTGAGAGGGAAAGGTGCATTGTTTGGGACAATTTCTAGTCATATCCGAGGTGTGTAGCAACCAGGGTGCACAATCCAATTCCACAACAGTTGTCATGTGAGTTGTCGTAGCAAACAACATATCACCCAACTCACATACTATCCAACAACAGTCCTCTATCACCCAAGTATCATCTTTCTAGTTTACTTTTTTATTGTATTCTGGATAGTATCCACTTAGATCTGATCTAGCCGAGTGATTCTCTATTTTGAGATGCATACGACATTGTAACCAACAGAAAATCATAATTGTGTCATTCTCTATCTGTATGGTTATTCATATGCTATAAACAACTTATTTATCTAAACACATGCAAAAAACACCAAGCATGTTAAAACCCACATCTTAAACGCATCCAGAAACCCTACGTGTATCAGATCAGATAGTAGACACAATAGTTTAGCAAATTTTTCTAGACTATCCAGATCAGGGATATTACATGTAGTTACTTCCAAGTGGATCTATAAGATCAAACACACATATGATGAAAGCATCAAGAAGCACAAAATGATATTTGTTGCTAGAGGAATCTCTTAGGTGGAGTGAGTTGGTTATAAGAAAACATTTGCTCCTGTTGCTCGATATACTTCTATTCTAGTGATTATTTCCCTTGCAACATCTATGGGTTGGAGACTACATTAGATGGATGCGAAGACAACCCTTCTCAATATAAATATTGAGGAAGAAGTATACATTGAGCAACCAGATTCTTTCGTGATACATGAGAAGGAATCGCATGTGTGCAGGTAGAAGAAGGCCATGTATAGACTCAAGAAGGAGCCTTGAGCTTGGTATGCAAGGATTGATCGACACCTGATGAGTTTGGGATTCAGAAAAAGTGTTGTTGATCCCAACCTGTACTACAAAACTGCTAATAGTGAGTCCCTAATTTTTGGTACTCTACATTGATGATTTATTCCTCACCAATATAGAGAGCCTTATTGTTGAATGCAAGTATGCATTGGCCTCTAAGTTTGAGATGAATGACCTTGGTATGATGCACTACTTCTTGGGACTAGAGGTGTGGAAAAGAACTGATGAGATCTTCCTCAGTTAGGGGAAGTACACAGTTGAGATATTGAATAATTTTGGGATGTCGAACTATAAGCCCATGAATACACCAATGGTGACGAATCTGAAGAAACTAAGTGTATATTATTCCAATTCCGACGAGATTGATCCGACCCTATATAGACAATTGATTGGATCATTGATGTATCTGATTAACACTAGACCAAATATTTTCTATGCAGTGACTGCATTTAGCCAGTTTATGAGTCAGCCGAGACAAACACACTGGATTCTGCAAAGCGTGTGTTGAGATATCTGCAAGGCATGTTTGGACATGGTATGAGATATACTTCCAGTATTGACATGAGAATGCAGGGATATACTAACTCTGATTGGGCAAGGAGTGCAGTGGACAGGAAGAGTACCTCTGGGTGTTGCTTCACTTTGGGATTTTCCATGGTTTCTTGGTGTAGCAGGAAATAGACTTTTGTGTCTTTGAGCACCGCAGAAGCAGAGTATATTGCATTGAGTGTGGCAGCCCGTGAAGTAGTGTGGCTTCACAAGATCCTTGCATATTTATTTGGACATGTGCTGGATTCCACCATTATTCATTATGATAACTAGAGTTTCGTGAAGCTCTCAGAGAATCCAATGTTTCATGATAGATCAAGTACCATTACATCCAAGACATGGTGTAGAAGAAGGCAATACTGGTGCAATACCTTCCTACAAATGAGAATGTTACTGATGTTCTTACTAAACCCCTTACCATGATGAAGGTCAAGTACTTTTGTGACACACTTGGTGTGGGAGAGGATGCCTCCCTCGCTAAGAGGGAGTGTTTATGTTTTCATCTTCCTGAGACATTCTCCAGATCGTACTCCTCTCTGACTGAGTTGAGTTGATCTGCGAGGAAACTTATCCGAGAAGGGATAAGTGGGTTTGGGCTTATAGCCCAATGTCCCTTGTGGAGAGAACATGATGACATGCCAAGGGATTTTACCTTGATGTCACATAGAATGGGGAGTTGACCCTAGTGTTTCTAAAGGGAGTAGCCTCTATAAGTCCACATGGGAGTGCCATATGTGACAAACATTCTCCATATTGTACTCCTCTGTGACTGAGTTGAGTTGACCTATGAGGACACTTATCTGAGAAGGGATAAGTGGGTTTGGGATTATATCCCAATGTCCCATGTGGAGAGAACATGAGGACATGTACATTGTGGAGAGAACATGAGGACACATCCCTTGTGGAGAGCACATGAGGAAACATCCCTTGTGGAGAAAACATAAGGAAATGTCAAGGGAGTTGACCTTGACGTCACACACTATGGGGAGTAGGCCCTACTATTTCTAGAGGGAGTAGCATCTAGAAGTCCACATGGGAGTGCCATGTGTGACAGACCTTTTTCTACTACAGTGGTTGTGTACCACTGGCAGAGATTGTGTGTCTCTGGACAATAGTTGTGTACTACTATGGAAAGATACCTCCCTAGCTAAGAGGGAGTGTTGATGTTTCAACATCGGGAATACCTTCTGCTAGATTGGGTTGCAAACCAAGGGAGATAGGATACATTTATCACAAAGGTGTACTTGTGGTAAATAGGCCCAGGCATAGTACTTCCTTGATCATGACAATGAATAATATGGACTTGAGGTGCTTGAGGTACTTTCCATGTGTCAGTTAGAATCAAGCTGACATTCACTCACATGGGTGTACCTGTGGTGAACGACCCTGGTGTAGTCTTTGTCCTAGTCATGGTGATTTTACAAGTAATGATAAAGACTCAAGATGTTATATGTTATCACATGCGGACCCAGAGTGAGCCTGATCTCAGAGAGAGTTGTTGAGGAAAAGATATGAAATAATCTTACTCAAGCATTTTCAAATTCTGCTTGGCTAAAGAAAAATAGATGGGAATATCACCCTATGTTTATAGACATCAAAATTAATATCCGAACCCACAAGTATTGATTACAAGTTCTTAGGATGGTTTTTATAAATAAAAGCTTGCTGAAAAATTCATTATTTATGTGTTTTTCTTAACATAACAGATGCTGAAATAAATATAGAGACAAAAGTAAAGACACCAAGTCGATGATCAAGATAGATGACACATAAAACAATCCTTTATTTCATTCCAATTCATCAAAGACTCATTCTCTTTACAAAATTTCGTGAAGAAGTTTTGGAAAAAAGTCTAGACGTCCCCGATGAAACATACAAAAGGACCTCTGACAGAAAATAAAAAAAATGATCTCTAAACGTTGGATCAGCTTGCCACATATTGTTTCCCACTCGACTCTGCACAATAGCCTTTTTCATTCATGAAAACTAATTCACAAACATACAAGTCTACAAAGACTATCAAAGATAGATCAACACCTCTGAAAAACAAGTGTCTGAATGATGTAATTCAACCTGAATCTTGCTGTCTACAATTCCTGCTATCATAAAAAAGAACTAGGCCTATGATAAATTAAGGAATGAATGAAAATTGAACTATCTCAACCCAAAAATCAAAGAGCAAACCTTAGTATGATTCTCCTTTTATTCTCCCCTTGTTCCTCCCTTTCCTTTTGTCTTTAAGCAAATTAGAATTGGTTGAAGTAGTTGAACTACTTCATTAGTTAAGTTAACTAAGAACTCAACCAACTTTTTAGTTAGGGGGAAAAGTGATCAATCATAATAAGTGTTTTAAATAAATAATAACTAGTAGGTGGGACCCCTTGTGACTCCACTTTAGCTCTTCACAATCATCACATAACTAGTTAATTAAACACAAACATCCCTCCTTGTGACTCCCATCATCACATTCCTATTTGACAATTTATCTCATTGATATTTGAAAATATTTTCAAAAAAATATATTACTCATATATCCAAAAAGCATGATGTCCAAAAATTCTGAAGTCAACTGTCATCAACAATAAATAAAATAAAACTTAAAATCCATATTTTCCACTCTGACATGCAATTTTTCCCTTGTCGTTGTTGTCACATTTTGATCTCTCTGAATTTTCCTTTGGATGTGTTGAGCCTTTAGTCCTAATCTCCCTAATCTCATGAGAAAAATCGTCCCTCAAATGCATTCGGGAAGACACAGATTTATCAGAGCCATTGGAGGGTGAGGAAGGGACAACAATGGATTTTCCTTTGTCAGGGGCATGGTGGGCCTCGGTTTTCAACCTTTTGCTAGCATGTGAGGACTGAACTGATGAGTAGAAAGGGGCAGCTTGGATAATCTGATTGATAGGTGAGGGAGCATGTAAGGACAAATTGGGCCAGCCACGATGTTGGGAGACTGTCGGGTAGACAATCTCTTGCCATCCGTCATTTTTGGGAACCTCGGGTTGCAATGAGACATGAGGGAGCAAGGGAATACTAGGGGCTTGTGGAGATTGGACGGGAGGCCTCTCATGCCTAGCTTGGACCACTCCTTGCCCAATCCAATTGAAAAACCCAGCCTGAAATAGCTGGCCTAACTCTTGCGAGTCAACATAAAAATGAATGGATAATCTAGGCCTTATAGGACCCCTATTCCGATTACCTCTTCCTCGGTTACCTCTGCCATGGCTACCTCGGCTGAAAACGCTCATTCCTACATGCATGATTGATTAGCAAATAGTTCTTTTAACAACCATACATGAAAACTCTTTTACAATATGAAATAAATTTTGTCTTAGCAACATTTTAGACTCATGCAATCCAATCCATACAAATTGTTTAACCATTGTCAATGAGCAGGGGGTGAACAAAGGTTCTGGGATATGCGAGGGGTTTGTATTGAGCGAAAAAAAATGTTAAAATGAGGGGAACAAGAACATGGTTACTGCTCATTGATAACAACAATCAACTGAAATGTAAACCAAAGAACATATCACCGTAATCCATCCATGTGATCTTAAACTATCACAATACAGAGCTTCTCTTAGTTGTAATTAAATTTTAGGAGCAGGGAGTGAGTAATGAATATGGGAAGGAGAGGGGATTGTAATTAGCGAAAAGTGAAAAAAAATGGTAGGGGAAGATAGCGGTTACTGTTCAAAAAATTAATTAAGTAATTCCATAAAACACTTCTATATTAAAAGCAAAGATCCAATACTAACCAAACAGTCATTGTGATCAATTAAACAACTACTGTGTATAGTTCATTATTTCTGTGTATTAACTTGCTCATTGTTTGCAATTAAATCTTTAACACAATGTCATCAAACTCAAAATAATATGCCTTCCAAAACAATCTGTATAAGAGTTATGTTTCTTCCCATTAAATATTCAAAACAATTTTTAAATGAACACACAGTCACTTGTTTCCACTCTGTCCCATCAAAACATCAACCACGGTTGTTGAGTCTCAGTATTGAAACCTCTATTACCCTATATTATCTCTATTTGAGTCAATTTTACCTGTTCTATGAGTATATACTTGATTATTTCCTCCATAAATACACTTGATGACCTCGTTCATGTGCATAAGAGGTAACTTATGATTAAAGCATGGTTTGTTTAGTTTTCTTGAGTTAAAATGATTAAATGTTTGATTTTGTATGATCCTAATTGTTTGACTCTTAAGAAGCATTGATACGGTACTACATGGGTGTCTAATCCGGTACCAACACCTGTTCTGTGCTAATCCAGTACTCAGGATTGTGACTATGTGTATTTTGGTACTAAACAACTACCTACAGGATTCTAGTACAACATTTCGGTATTGGATTTTCACCTCGATGTCTGGGTCGATGACGATGCATATAAAAATTTGGGGACATGGGTTTCGTCTGAAGCAGTGTTTTCATTCAGAAACATGTTCGATAATCCCAAGATCTCACACGTATGGACCTCCAACTCAGGGGGAACGATTCATCCTAACTTATTTCCAATTTTCCAGAAATTCCAGGATCATGCCCAGATTTGTGGGAAATACATTTCCTTGATTATGAGGGAGTGGTCGCTGAAACCTTAGGCATGAGGGAGTGGTTTTTCATGACCAAATTTGTGGGAAATACATTTCCTTGATTCTGAGAAGCCTTTTTTTTAGCATCTCACATTGTTTGCATGAGGTCATGAAAAACCTTAGGCATGAGGGAGTTGTTGCTGAAACCTTCACATTATTTTGCAACTTCCATCGGCAAGGCCAAATCAACATGTTCAGTGCTGGGATTTGATAGCCATTTCCAGAATTTTTGTACCATTCTATTTCAGTACTGCAGAATTGTGTTCATTTGGTACTGTGGAGGAGGTCTGCGCTACTTCGGTACTGAACCACAACTCTGCGCCATTCCAGTACTTAACCACAACCCTGCACTCATCCGGTACTCATGTGATCTGGTACTGGTAATAAGGTGTTGGTAGCTCTAATCATATATTCAAGTTTTTTTGCTCGATTTAAGTACTAGGACATATAAATTCAACATTTTTCATTTTATTAAGGAAATTAGACTAATCATGTAGTAAACATATGGTTACTCTCAATCATTGCACGCTCCCTACCATGAATTTCTGCAAGCCCCCGTATAGAAATCATTCATCCTGTCACTATGTTTCTGCCTTGTCCTGTGCTTAACATCGTTTTCACTTTAGGTAATTGGAGGTATGAGCTAATCTCTTCATGTTATTTCTATCAAGGATCATGTAAGTCTAGTGTTGAATTGTTTTTACTCTCATGTGCATCTTCCTCCTACATTTCTACACTCAACCCTAAATGAATCATCCTTGCTATCCTTTAAGAAGATATTTTCACGTTTAGCTCTATATGATATTGGTTGCACTTGTCTTATTACCTCGTCATTTTGAAGAAGTGATTGCTAATTGAAATATCCATTGAAAAGCGGTGACACCATTATGTCAAATACTAACCTAGTTGATTCAAAAAAAAAAATTTCCAAGTTTATCTTTACAAGTTTTTCTTGGGAGGTATTGATGAAAAACTCATGTGGTGGACCGCCCTTGCAAAACCGCAATGAACTTTCATGAGAACCCTAATAGGATTAACTAGAGGGACCTCTTAGTCATTATCCAAGATGTTCCATTATAGATTGAATAGTTTAGATTTAAGTCGAATGTGGATGATGTCACCCTTGGGGTAATTGCAAACAATTAATTATGTGCCTAATAACTCTAAAACACTCTCGTACCATCTGTCTTCCTTATACTCTAAAAATGTCAATGAACAATATACATCATTCTAAATCTTTTGAGTAATATAATAAAAAGGAAGTATCAGGAAGTACAAGTAAGCCCGCCGAGGTATTGAACAGGCCTGCTGGTAGTGGGGCCATGCTTGTATGGTACTAAGATAAACCTGTCGGGGTATTGAATAGGCCTGCTGGCAGCGGGGATATGCCAGGTAAAGGGAGTTGAAAACATAAAGTGGCACACTTAAAACAGAACAAAAAACCTTGGGTCTCATTCTGAAGCAATCATTATCAAATCAAGGCTAGGAGATGACCTTTATATCTCTCGGATGATGTTCTTAAGAACCTTCAAGTATCCACTTTAGAGTTCTATCTTTAAAATAAATAGGTTTGCATGAGAAGTGGGACCCTTAGTATGTGTAATTCACCTTACCTAAGAAAGAAGAGCTTCATCTCTAAAAAATTGGATAAGAAATGAGTTAATCATCTTGGGATGTATTCTTTTATGTGTTCCTCTCTTCAAATGAGATCTAAACTATGCTTATATCGCTTTTGTTTTAAAGGTAATCTAGCCAGGGGGGCTTATTAGTCAAAGTCATTATGAAACTCTTGGCCACTATAATCATATTAGAGTCACAGTCAACCCTTTCTCCTAATTGTTAGCACTCTGTAATTTGCCCAAGGCTGTGAGGCAGTCACAGAGGCAACATCAAAACCACTTCGAGTCTTGGATCTAGCCCTCCAAGACTCAGAGAGGGATCTCTCTGTCTAATATAGCTTTGTTTGAAGAATTATTAGGCTAGTTATGAAGAACATGGGTTTTGTTATCAAAGTGTTTTTGAATTGGTTGAGACAGTCAACTCCTCCATTGGGCTATGGGGTCTGTATTTGATTAATGTTCAAGAAACAACCAAAAACGCCAAAGAAGTCCTTCACAAGGAGAGATAATATACTCACTGGATCTTTGTAATCAAAATGATGGACAAAAGAAAGGGTGAGAAGGATAAATTCGACTAAGAAGCAGTTAAGAATTCCTTAATCGAAAACATCAGAAGATAAACATTTAAATCTTCTAGAATCGGAAACAGGGTATCAGAGATAAATCCTGAGACATACGTTACTCTTAAAGATTAGTTTCAGAAAAACAAGATGATTGCAGAGCAAGAAAACATTTAATTGAGAAAATCACATCACCAGTAAACATACGCAGGAATCCTGTAAAGTGCCTTCCTTTCATTAATGGCAGATCTCTTCAAAAATGTTACAGCTTGATAGCCACAGGACGTGAAGATCCAACCCTTTTACATTAAAATCATATCAATAAATAAGACAGATCGTCCCCATCAAGTTCGGAAGTCGGTTTAACCGCCTCGGCCAAAAATAGCCACCACTCCCACAAAATTCGGAGTCTTCTGCCATGAAAAATGGACCGTTTTTCTGCGAAACAGGGGTCCGATCAGACGTGATTCTCTCTTCAATGATGAAACATGGGTGAAAACTGAAAGAGGTTATTGTATATGGGCATGTGCTGGACAAAAAAATATTTCGGTTTCGCCGAATTCGTCCCCAGCTGTCCGTGACAGCTCCTGCAAGATCGGGACTGAAACGGAAAATGGAAAAATAGGCCTCGAAAATGACTTTGATTCTCCCTGATCGTGGCACTGTTGGAAAAACTGGGAGAGGTTTTTGTTCCTCAGCCCGTGCTGAGCAAAAACCTCTCTCGGATTTTTAAAATTCGTCTCCGTTTTCTCAGAATATCCTCCGGAAGATGACGTGCTGAACAGGTATAAAATGGCAAAATTTAAAAAGAAATGGTTTTTTATTANCCCCCCCCCCCCCCTCGTTAAATCCCGGACAGTGGGGGGGGTCCAGAATTTTTAATGGCCATGGATTAAATTCGTTTGAATATGATTTAAGGGAAATTGCATGAAGTTTAATTTGGGATTCCGGATCCCCCCCTCGTTAAATTCCGGAAGGAGGGGGGGGCTCCGGAATTATTTGGGAGCGTTGATTAAATTTAGGATATGGTGGATGGGGGGCGCGTAGTCAAAAGAGGGTGGGAGTTTGGGTGGTATGTGAATGGGGTAGTGTGAGTGGGAAGTGAGGTGGGGGTGACGTAAGGTGAGGGGACGTGAGTGGAGTGACGTAGGTAGGGTGTAGGGGGTACGTGGGGGTAGGATAGGTTTAGACTTAGGATAGTTCATTTTATTATGTTTTTTATTTTTAATTTTTTATTTGTTGTTTTTTATTATTGTTTGTTTTTATTTAATACGTTTTACATTTGTGTTTAGTTTTTGTGTTTTTGTTTTATTTATTGTATATTATTTAATATATATTTGTTATATGTGTTTTTATATGTATTTTTATTTTTAATACATTTTATTACTTTTTGCTTTTTTAATGTTTTTTAATATTTTTTTTTATTAAATAGTTTTATTTAATTAAACTAATCCTAGTTACTAACTAATTACTAACCTAGGTTCTTAACTTAATTAATAATTAATTAATTATTAATTAATTAATGATTAATTAATTATTAAATAGTTATTTATTAATCAATTTTAATCTAGACTAACTTTACTAATATTTTTGTTTATCCTAAGTCCATTTATGCAGGGATGGAAGGAGAGATAATGGAGGCTGACAAGGGACAAGGGGGAGAGGACATCGCAGATGAAGGATGCAACAGGGTGATGGAGAATTGAGCGACAAGAATGGAGGGAGGAAGCGGAATCACCTGAGCCAGACTTCATCATCACGAGGGCAAACGCCAAATCAACAGTCGAAGAATCGATTCGCCTATAATTATAGGACCCCAACACTAACTTTGATCGAAAATAGATTGGATAAGACTAAACGTCAAATCACTAACAGATCTAATCTATTATCCATGACTCCACTTTTCTGTCATAACTACTTTGCCATGGGAAGAAGTGTGAAGCATAGGCTATGAAGTTTATATTGTATAATAGGAACTTAGGATCTGAAGAAGGGTGGAACGTCAAGAATGCTTGATCAAGTGAGGAGTACCATTAATTTTGAAATTTTGAAGATCATTGTTGCATGAGGACATGCAATGACTTAAACTTGGGGGAATGTTGAGTCTCAATATTGAAACCTCTATTACCCTATATTATCTCTGTCTAAGTCAATTTTCCTGTTCTATGAGTATATACTTGATTGTTTCCTCCATAAATACACGTGATGACCTCGTTCATGTGCATAAGAGGTAACTTATGATTAAGCATGGTTTATTTAGTTTTCTTGAGTTAAAACGATTAAATGTTTGATTTTGTATGATCCTAATTGTTTGAATCTTAAGAAACATTGATCCTATGCTTCATGGGTTTCTAATCTAGTACCAACACCTATTCTTTGCTAATCCGGTACTCAGGATTGTGACTGTGTGTATTCCGGTACTAAACAACTACCTACAGGATTCCGGTACCAACATTCCAATACTGTATTTTCACCTCGATTTCCAGGCCGATGATGATGAAAATAAAAATTTGGGGACATGGGTTTTTTCCATAGAGGTGTTTTCATTTGGAAGTGTGTTCCAGAATCCCAAGATCTCACACGTATGGACCTCCAACTCAGGGGGAACGATTCATCCTAAATTATTTCCAATTTTCCATAAATTCCAGGATCATGCCCATATTCGTGGGAAATACATTTCCTTGACTAGATAAGTGATTGTACTCGATCTCCATTGATGTAAAATGGTTTTTATTTGGATGTATTGTCTAGATCCAAATTTGTAATTTAAAAATCATATAAATTGAGTGATGGCTAAGCCAAAAAAGGGGGGAATTAGTATGTTGGAAATTGGATTTCTGAACCAACTCCTTTTGTAAATTCATTTGTTGAAGATCAATGGAAGTTTGAATTCAATGATCCTGTGTGTCTCTTAGAATTTATCATATGCTGATATAAAAGCTTCGTGTTGTCATCGACAAGGGCCACCGATCCATCTTGGTAAGCTCATTGTAAATTATTAGTATAGATTTCTATTTTCTGTACTTGTTGTTTTGATTTCATTTCTGATTTCACTATTAGAAATGATTGCAAAGTGTGGCAGCACAGGAATAGTTGGGAGTCCATCATTTGCATTACATACGCCATCAAATGGAACATCTCATTAAGACTTATGTTTCCTGTGTAGAAATGAAGTAATTTTCTAGAATTTCAAGATTGTAAGATTGTATTAAATTTATGTTTGTGGTGCATCAATTGATTTTGAAGAGTGTGCAAAATTGGATAAGAATTTCTTGCAAGTTTGAAGTGAGTTGTTACAGGAAATGAGATCAGACTTCATCTCTCACCTCCATGCACCATTTAATGAAGCCTCTCAATTATATTGACTATTTTCTGTACTACACAGGTTTGATTGGAGTGAATAGAGTTATGATTGCTTTTTGTCTAAGAGTGAATTGTTGATTACTGTTTTTAGTTGCTACAAGGAACAAGATCCGAGTTCATCTCTTCATTTCATGAGCCCCTAATGAACAGACTTGTCACCTAAGAAAGAACATTTTGATTCACTGTTTTCTTGAGAAGTTTTATTATCAGTTTTCTTTTCTAAGTTTGAAGTTGTGTGAAGCATTTGGATATTCTAAAACAGAGTGTTATGTTATTAATTATTTCTTGATTGAGCTATACTCATCAGACATAGGAACCTATCTGTTATCGACACATATAGTGCATCAAATCTACTGATTACGAATCCTGGTTGATAATTTATGTTTGGTAATATATTATGCAAATAATTGCACCAACAACTGTCCATAAATTATTTCTTTAAATCAAACACAGAGACACAAATCGTGCCCAATTCCATTCTTCTAATCAATTTAATAATCAAATTGCAACAAACCATACTGTTATAAAACCCGTTCCCATCTCTGATGGTGTAATCAAACGATATCCATAACATATACAGTGGACATCCATGCCACAACTATCACGATTGCAATACTCTCAATTGGCAATTAAAACACACAGTAACGACAACCGTTATTTCAACCTATATTATGTTGTAGGAAACACACAACCCAACACATAAAGAAAAGAGGCATATTCCCGATCAACCATAAAACCCTGCTGAGTCAACAATCCAACTATTAAAACATAAGAGGCAACGACTACGTGCCCACTTCATTACTCGAATCAACCAATTAATCATATTTAATTATCGAATCAATTTCCATAACAAAAGGATACAGTGATAATAAACCAATCACAAAAACCACTATCAACGCTACTAATCAGGGACAACCAATAATTAACAATTGTTGACGATACTCCACCAAATCACAACAGTCGACCATGTGCCCGACCAAAAATAATTGGTTCATTTATCAAAATCAGGCTTAAAATAATCGAGGGTGGGATCTGAGTAACCAACACAGGGAGGATGGAAACCACCACCATGAGCAGGTGAGAAACATTTGGGACAACACGGTGGACACATAGGCCATATCACCCAAATATTTGCAAGACAAGGAGAGAGTTCAACAGGTAGGAGAGATTATGAGAAGAGGATCAGAAGTCCCTGACGGGCCAATAAATAACACCCAGAACACGTAGAGTATAACCCTCGCGGTTTCTCCAATCAACCCGAGTAATGTTGATATAAAATAGAGCCATGAAATAACAATCAACCTCAAATCAAGACACTTGGCATAATAGCCATTATAACCCAATACACATACACCAATAGTATAAACAAACCCCTACCCATGCGAAACAATATACAGTAACATCAGGTGGTTTGAAAACAAACCCAACAACCCCATAACAACAATACGACTAGGTGAGGTGACAAGAACTGTGTGTAGACATTCGGTCAAGTCCAAACCCTCCAAAAAAAATTTTAAGGACAACAGAGAGCCTTCATGGCTTCTACCACTCAGAATAATTAATGAAACAATGACTTCAATCATCGATTTCTATTTGCAACGAAAACCACACAACAACCATTCCAGATAAATATCACATGTTTACATAGTTACCAGTCAAGAAAAGCACAGACCCACCGAGCCAATATCTATTTCATAACTAGAGCGGGTTCATGGATGGCGAAAAAGACATACTTGTAACAAAAAAAACCTTAAAAACGCAAGCTTGGCCGAGTAGTTCTTCCATTGCCGAAAAATCAGAGCTTAACCACAACGCAACACAATTTAACAATATTCAAGCTAGGGTGACGACTAGTGGGAGGGGTATGGAGTGACGTGCAATAAATGCACATCACTTCCATCCTTTATTCATTTAATTACTTAGTACACGCCAGCCAACCCTTCATTAATCCATCTAATTAATCCATGCATTGAAATCAACATCCCCTTATTTACCAAATGTGCTACCCTATGTCACATTAACCACAACCAACCATACCATAATGCATATCACATGTGTTTCCATATAACTCAATAAATCGTATAGCCACTAACTCTATTAGCTAGGATTGACAACAATCTTTTAATTTCAATGCATATATAATAACATAGTGGCATAGTTAAGTTTCTTCCTTAGATTTTTCCATATTTATTTTATCCTTTTCCATGACTAACATATGTTTTGTGAAGGTGTAATACATAATATATCGTGGCACAATTAGCATGGAAATAATAGTTCACATAAGCCCTCATGACATGGAATTTGAGAATTTACAGTAAAGAAGCCCACACATAGCATGAATTATCCATCACCCATTTGTTGTGAATAGAACCAACATTTGAACATCAATCATGCTCAAACCTGTAAGTAGTGTCAAACAACAACATAAACATCAAATAAGAACCAGATATGTTCCTCCAATCTACAAGGGGGTCCCACCTACTAGTATTATATATATCATTATCTTATAATAATAGGCGTTAGCAATACTTTGTGGGCAAAATCCTCGTTGTGATTTTAATCGTCAACAAACTGGCGACTCCACAAGGAATTTTTTTTTTAATAGATTAGAACTTAGAACTCATGGTTTCGTAGACCAAAAAATAGTAGGTCAAGAAGATATAACCAGGAATTTTATGCAACAGGGGGAAGTTAGCGGTTTTAATGGAAAAATGACCGGGAATTTGGGAATAACTCATGGAAAATGTTAAGTATGAGGGGGTTTACCACTGTGTGCATAATCGTTCAACCAAAATATGATATTTACTTCAAGGAGAAAAAATATGTACTTTCTCTCTTAAATTCTCAATGGATGAAGAAAAGGAAAGCAGGAGCAGGAGATAACCAAAAACAAATTAAAAGACAACAGTGAAAGAAGATAGCGAATTCAAGTGATTTCAGGGGACCATCGTAACAACTGTGTAAGCTTGATTTTTATTGACTAACAATACCTTGCAGGAGTGTCACTGTGGTAGAAGTTATCCAACATCTTATTCTTAATCAACTACAAGATGAAAAATAAATAAAAATCATATCATAATTAAAAATGCAAAATTTAAAACAACAGAAAATAAAATGACAAAATTGTAAAAGCAGCAGGAAATCGTTAAAAATAGAAAGAAGAAATCAAACTACTGTAAGAAGAAATGAAAAACAGTGGAAAAATGAAAGAAGATCTAGACTACTAATATACATGAAATCGAAACAACATTAGAAATTTTCATGTTGGTTCCACATAATGTTTCAAGTGAGAACCGTTAGTGTTGTAGGAAAACAATCGCTCCTGTAAATCTTTTAGAATGTAAGAATTAGTACCCAGGACAAAAGAAATTTTGACGGGGCCCAGAAATAACACTTGAAACTCTGAGGTAATTAACAACCCTTTAACGTATATAATTAGATCATCAAGATAGACATAAATATTGATCAATTCATCAAGAGTTATTTGTATAGGTGTTTTAAAAGTGGTACTTGCGTCAGATAAGCCAGAAAGCATACGTTCATAAGTCACGGTACACCAATCAGTGATAAAGGTGGTTTTGTAAGCATCTTCCCTTTCACCTTGATTTGGTTGTAACTAGAAAAAACATTAAGTAAGGGCATCATATGTGACCCTGCGACTTGCCGCAAAATCATTCTATGTCAGGGAGAGGAGAATAACCTTTCATAATAGCTTGCTTAACTGTGCAAAAATCAACACAAAATCTTATATGTTCAGTGCCTTTCCGGACAGGGATCAAATTTAAATCCCATTCAAAATACTTGTCTGGAAAGATGATACCAGCCTTCAAGATTTCTTCCAATCCCTTTCGAATAGTTGCTTCTAGTGCAGGGTTGATAAGTCTTTGTTTTTGCCTAACTAGTTTCATACTTTCCTCGATGGGGATAGCATGTTGTATAAGACCAAGATCAAAACCACAAATATCCTTGTAAGACCAAGCAAAAAAATCTTGAAATCCACAAAGTAGCTTGGCAAACTTCATTTTTTCTTCACCAGAACATTGGGCACCTATTTTAACATTCTTTGGAGCCTCGGGTGTCCCAATGTTCAAGGAGAAGGTTTCACACACCTCCCTTTTCGACTCCTCTTCTTTATGTTTCTCTTTATTGCCTACATCACACGATGAAAACGAACTTTCTAGGGAATTCAAGCCTCCAGGGAGCTTCTCATCTTCTATGGATATAATTTCCTTGGGCTTAAAAGGTTCATTTTGAATGAAACTACAATTTATCTCATCGTTAGGGAAGACCTGCCAAGATTCTATATTGTCATGGATATGTGGATGATACAGAGATTGAAAAGTACAGTCAAGTCTATGCGGCAACAGTTGCTGAGTAGGAGAGGCTGCAAAAGCAGCTAACCGATCAACCATTGAGTTCAATTCCCTCTTAACATGAGTGATGTTGAAAGATAATAGGTTCGAGATAAGAACCCAAACAGTTTGGGTGTATCATTTCATCAACTTGTTGCTAGGGGAGTAAATCTTACGTACAAGGTTCACAACAAGCTCGAAATCCCCAAAAACTGAAAGGTGACCACAACCAATATTATAGGCATTTCCAATGCCTAATAATAAAGCTTCGAAATCAATGAAATTGTTTGTGCAAGCAAACTCCAAACTATAAGAAAAGTTATGGATTTTTCCTACAAGAGAAATCACGACAATGTCATCTCCATTTCCTTCATTTGAGCATGAACCATCAAAGTGCATGTGCCACATACCATCATCCAAATCAATTTGTTCCAAGGGAATGTTATCCTCCTCATCAAAGATGGAATACACTCCTAGTTCCTCTTTGATATAGTTTACATTAGGCTGTGGGACACTCTCTATATAGGGTAAAATCCTTCCCTCTCTAAGGACTATAATGTTTTTACCATCCCGAGGAATGGATAAATGTGTCCCGTCAAGTGAGAGGTATCCACCCGTTAAAGATTTCCAATCTCTTCCCAAGATGATTGAGTAATTTCTTATTGGCATATCGATTACCTGAATACTAAGGGTTGTCCTTATTTCAGGGTGTGCACATAGAACTAAGGTCACATATTTAATCTCACCTATGCTCGTTTTTTGTAGAATATTATAGGAAAGCATGCTTCTGGCGTTTTCATTTGTAGAAGACAAGCCTAGATATTCCATAATAATATTCAACATCACACTTGGGCCCAAACCGCCATCAATGAGGCAAAAATGGGTGATCTTATCCATAATCTTTACAAAAATATAAAAAGGGGGATTTTTTACAGGGTATCTAAAGTTATGTACACCTACCTTATTTACAGATGAGTCCTCTTCATTTACCTCTTTGGGGAGGTTGGATACAACGAAATATTTTCCTTCCATGAATTGTTTCAGATGCCTCTGTTGTCCAGGGACGACAACCATGTCCAGAAGGGTTGCATCTTCTTTGATGTTGGCCAATTTATTCAGAATATTGCATTTGGAAGAGGGGGTAGGGGAAGTTGTTTCTTGACTGTCAGAAACCTTAGGAACCTAACTGTAGCAGCAAGTGAAGATGAGATTGGGATAGAACAATTGCGGGGAGGATCATATTTGCCTTTGGGAGTGTAGGATTTGTTCCTAGTTTTGATGATCATGACATCTTTTGGGTCTGCAAAATCTAGGACAACGATTGTAGTTTTTGGTCTTTTACCAAAGATCTTATCTCTATCACTCTTCCTTACCTCACATGTGGCTTCCTCGTGGTGTTCCTTGCAAAAGTTACACCAAATCCGGGGCAAGATAGATTTAGGATGAGAATTATTTTCAATTGGATTCCTAATGGGGGGTGCGGAAGAGGATGAAGCTCCATGGGTGAGAGGGGAGACAGTTCCTTTTTACTCATATGCTATCATACAATTATTCATATCTTGTACTAGCTCTAAGAGGGCAGACATTTCCATTTATTTAACCGATTCTCCCTGGTGAAGACCTGTTCTTACAAGTTGTTCTTCATACTCTAAACAAGTATGCAGAAAGGAGTCGAGATTATCAATGGATTTTTCCTCAAGTCTATGATGATAGGGGGAAGGTTATGCATTGTAATAATGCATGAAAGCAACTTGGTTATGAGGTCGAATGAGTTCAGGGATTTGATTGTATAACTTAGTGAAACACAATTTGAAGGACTTGATGGTCTCACCATCCTTATAGGCGATGTTATTGTACTCTCATAACTGCTCAACTGGGCTTTAAGATTTCCCATAGGTGGATCTGAACAAATAAACTACCTCCTCCCAAGTAGATAGAATCTTAGGAGGCAGGTCAAAGAAATCGGCCGCAGCCTTTCCTTCCAAGGAATTGATGAATAAGCGCATGCAAGTGTCGTTGTCATTGGACCCTATGTTGTGACAAGCATTAGAAAATGCCACCAGGTGTTCGTTGGTAGTGACAATGTTATTTCCTGAAAACCTAGGGAGATTCTCTTTGAATTGAGGAAGTGGACAAGTAACGGGTGCTAGGTTAAGAGGAGAGGACACATGCCACGGTGTGGTTGTGGCATCTTCTTCAAAATGAAAAATCACATGCTTTTTAACGACTTTGGTGGGATTTGTGGTAGATTGGATAAGGATATGATGGCTATATAAGCTACCAATCACTGATGATGAATATTGAGAGGAGGAAGCACTTCCAGTGCCACCAGATCCACCGATGGATGCCATCTTTTGGATGATAGGTGAGGGATAAAAATGCGAAATTGAAGAATCAGACAAAGTTCTCCTTAAAGAACTTTGTTGGGTTGAAAACACAATGTTCCTTCTTCCTATTTCAGCAATAGGATTAATTTAAGGTGATAATCCTCTTCTTCTTCTAGAAACACGAGATTCTAAGGACATGAAAGTAAGGCCAAAAACTGAACGAACAAGAAGGTTATTGTTGATTTCTAGGTTGTCTACGTCTATCTTCCCAACGTTCTTGGGAACTAATATCTCATTCAATTTCTTCCCACGAATGATTAAGCTCAACACGAGTATTGGTAGTGTCTAAAATGGTATTGAACAAATTCGAAGCAATGTTGGTCTGATCTTGAAGACCGGACTCAATATTGGGTTGCCTTGCAATAGGAACAATCCTTAAGAAATAAAACAGTCAAAGAATTAATATAAAAAAATAGATGTATCCGATGCTAATCAAGCATAAAAATTAACCAGAGAGATACGAAATATCTCCCCAGTATGGTCGCCAAATAAATGTTTTGGAAAAGATGTGAAATGATCTTACTCAAGCATTTTCAGATTCTACTTGGCTAAAGAAAAATAGACGGAAATATCACCCTATGTTTATAGCCATCAAAATTAAAATCCTAACCCGCAAGTATTGATTACAAGTGCTTAGGATGGTTTTCATAAACAAAATCTTGCTGAAAAATTCATTATTTATGTTCTTTTTCTTAACATAACAAATGCTAAAATAAATATAGAGACAGAAGTAAAGATACCAAGTCGATGATCAAGACAGATGAGACATAAAACAATCCTTTATTTCATTCCAATTCATCAAAGAGTCATTCTCTTTACAAAATTTCGTGAAGAAGTTTTGGACCAAAGTCAAACTTAGACGTCTCCGATGAAACATAAATAATGACCTCTGAAAGAAAATAAAAAGCTGAACTCTAAAAGATGGATCAGCTTGCCACAAATTGCTGCCCACTTGACTTTGCACAATAGCCTTTGTCAGTCATGAAAACTAATTCACAAATAGATAAGTCTATACAGACTATCAAATATAGATCAACGCCTCTGAAAAACAAGTGTCTGAATGATGTAATTCAACCTTGAATCTTGTTGTCTACAATAAGACCCTGCTATCATAAAAAATAATTAGGCTTGTGATAAATTAAGGAATGAATGAAAGCTGAACTATCTCAACCCAAAATCAAAGAGAAAACCTTAGTATGCTTCTCCTTCTATTCTCCTCTTGTTCCTCCCTTTCCTCTTGCCTTTAAGCAAATTAGAATTGGTTGAAGTAGTTGAACTACTTCATTAGTTAAGTTAACTGAGAACTCAAGCAACCTTTTAGTTAGGGGGAAAAGTGATAAATCATAATAAGGGTTCTAAATAAATAATAAATAGCAGGTGGGACCCCTTGTGACTCCACTTTAGCTCTTAACAATCATCACATAACTAGTTAATTTAACAAAAACATCCCTCCTTGTGACTCCCATCATCACATTCATGTTTGACAATTTATCTCATTGATATTTGAAATTATTTTCAAAAAACTATATTACTCATATATCCAAAAAGCATGTTGTCCAAAACTTATGAAGTCAACTGTCATCAACAATAAATAAAATAAAACTTAAAATCCATATTTTCCACTATGAGATGCAATTTTTCCCTTGTTGTTGGTGTCACCTTTTCATCTCTCTGAATTTTCCTTTGGTTGTGCTGAGCCTTTAGGCCTAATCTCATTGATCACATGAGAAAAATCGTCCCTTGAATGTATTCGGGAGGACATAGATTTATCAGATCCATTAAAGGGTGAGGAAGCGGCAACAATGGATTTTCCTTTGTCAGGGGCATAGTGGGCCTCGGTTTTCAACCTTTTTCTAGCATGTGAGGACTGAACTAGTGAGTGGACAAGGGCATCTTGGACAATATCATTGATAGGTGAGAGAGCAGGTAAGGAAAAATTGTTCCAACCACGATGTTGGGAGATTGTCAGGTGGACAATCTCTTGCCATCCATCGTTTTCGGGAAAATTGGGTTACAATGAGACATGAGGTAGCACGGGAATACTAGGGGCTTTTGGAGCTTGAAAGGGAGGCCTCTTAGGCCTAGGTTGGACCACTCCTTTCTCAATCCAATTGAAAAACCCAGTCTGAAATAGCTGGCCTAACTCTTGCGAGTCATCATCAAAGTGAAAGGAAAATCTAGGCCTTCTAGGGCCCCTGTTCCAATTAACTCTTCCTCCGTTACCTCTGCCATGGCTACCTCGGCTGAAAAATATCATTCTTACATGCATGATTGATTATAAAATATTTCTTTTAACAACCATACATGACAACTCTTTTAAAATATGAAATAAATTTTAGCTCAACAACATATCAGACTCATGCAATCCAATCCATCCAATTTTTTTAACCATTGTTAATGAGCAGGGGGTGAAGAAAGGTTCTGGGATATGCGAGGGGTTTGTATTGAGAAAAAAACATGTTAAAATGAGGGGGAAAAGAACATGGATACTGCTCAATGATAACAACAATCAACTGAAATGTAAACCAAAGAACGTATCACTGTAATCCATCCCTCTAATCTTAAACTGTCACAATACAAAGCTTCTCTTAACTGTAATTAAATTTTAGGGCAGAGAGTGAGTAATGAATATGGGAAGGAGAGGGTGTTGTAATTAGCGAAAAAGTGAAAACAATGGTAGGGGAAGATAGTGGTTAATGTTCAAAAAATTAATTAAGTAATTCCATAAAACACTTCTATATTAAAAGCAAAGATCCAATACTAACCAAACAATCATTGTGATTAATTAAACAACTACTGTGTATAGTTCATTATTTCTGTGTATTAACTTGCTCACTGTTTGCAATTAAATCTTTAACACAATGTCATCAAACTTAAAATAATATCCCTTCCAAAACAATCTGTATAAGAGTTTTGTTTCTCCCCATTAAATATTCAAAACAATTTTTAAATGAACACATAGTCACTTGTTTCCACTCTGTCCCATCAAAACATCAACCACTGTCCACGAATTATTTATTTAAATCAAACACAGAGACAAAAATCGTGCCCTATTCCATTCCTCTAATCAATTTGCAACAAACCATATTGTTATAAAACCCGTACCCATCTCTGATGGTGTAATCAAACAATATCCATAACGTATAAAGTGGACAACCATGCCACAACTATCATGATTGCAATACTCCTGATTGGCAATTAAAACACATAGTAACATCAATGCTTATTTCAACCTATATCATGTTGTAGGAAACACACAACCCATCGCATAAATAAAAGAGGCATATTCCCGATCAACCATAAAACCTTGTTGAGTCAACAATACAACTGTTACAACACAAGAGGTAGTGACTGCGTGTCCACTTCATTACTCAAATCAACCAATTAACCATGTTGAACTATCGAATCAATTGTCGTAATAAAAGGATATAGTGATAATAAACCAATCACAAAAACCACTATCAACGTTACTTATCAAGGACAACCAATAATTAACAACTGTCGACGATACTCCACCAAATCATAATAGTTGACCATGTGCCCGACCAAAAATAATTGGTTCATTTATCAAAATTGGGCTTAAAATAATCAAGGGTGGGCTCTGAGTAACCAACACAGGGAGGTTGGAAACTACCACCAACAACAGGTGAGAAACATTCGGGACAACATTGTGGACACACATGCCATATCACCCATATCTTTGAAAGGCAAGGAGAGAGTTCAACAGGCAGGATAGATTATGAGCATAGGAGCAGAAGTCCCTCACGGGTGAATAAATAAAACCCAGAAAACACAGAGTATAACCCTCGCGGTTTCCCTATTCAACCAGAGTAATGTTGATATGAAACAGAGTGATGAAATAACAATCAACCTCAAAGAAAGCCAATTGGCATAATATCCATCATAACCCAATATACAGACACCAATAGTATAAATGAACCCCTACCCAGGTGAAACGATATACAGTGACACCAGGTGGTTCGAAAACAAACCCAACAATCCCATAACAACAATACGACTGGGAGAGGTGACAAGAACTGTGTGGAGACAGTCGGTCAATTCTAAACCCTCCAAATAAGCTATTAAGGACAACAGAGAGCCTTCATGGCTTCTACAACTCAGAATAATTAATGAAACTGTGACTTCAACCATCGTTTTCCATTTGCAATGAAAACTAGACAACAACCATTCCAGAGAAACATCACAAGTTTACATAGTTTCCAGTCTCAAGAAAATCACAGACTCATCCATCACCGAGCCAATATCTATTTCATAACTAGAGAGGGTTCATGGATGGAGAAAAAGACATGCCTGTAACAAAAAAAACCTTAAAAACATGAGCTTGGCTGAGCAGTTCTTCCCTTGCGTGAAAATCAGAGCTTAACCACAACACAACACAATTGAACAATAACCAAGCTATGGTGACAGCCAGTGGGAGGGGTATGGAGTGATGTGCAGTAAATGCACGTCGCTTCCATCCTCTATTCATTTAATTACTTAGTACATGCCATCCAACCCTTCATTAATCCATGCATTGAAACCAACATCCATTTATTTACCAAATGCGCCACCCTATGTCACATTAACCACAACCAACCATACCATAACGCATATCACATGTGTTTCCATATAACTCAATAAATCGTATAGCCACTAACTCTGTTAGCTAGGACTAACAATAATCTTTTAATTTCAATGCATATATAATAGCATAGTGGCATAGTTAAGTTTCTTCCTTAGATTTTTCCATATTTATTTTATCCTTTTCCATGACTAACATATGTTTTGTGTAGGTGTAATGTGTAATAGATCGTGGCACAATTAGCATGGAAATAACAGTTCACGTAATCCCTCATGACATGGAATTTGAGAATTTAGAGTAAAGAAACCCATACATAGCATGAATTATCCATCACCCATTTGTTGCGAATATAACCAACATTTGAACATCAATCATGCTCAAACCTATAAATAGTGTTGAACAACATCATAAACATCAAATAAGAACCATATCAGATCCTCCAATCTACAAGGGGGTCCCACCTACTAGTATTATATATATATCGTTAGCTTATAATAATAGGCTTTAGCAATACTTTGCGGGCAAAATCCTTGCGCTTTTTATCGTCAACAAACTGGCGACACCACAGGGATTTTTTTTTTTAACAGATTAGAACTCAGAACTCATGGTTTCACAGACCAAAAAACAATAGGTCAAGAAGATATAACCAGGAAGATTATGCAACAAGGGGAAGTGAGCAGTTTTAATGGAAAAATGACAGGGAATTTGGGAATAACTCATGGAAAATGTTAAGTATGAGGGGGTTTACCACTGTGTGCATAATCGTTCAACCAAAATATGCTCTTTACTTCAAGGAGAAAAATTATGGAATTGCTCTCTTAAATTCTCAATAGATGAAGAAAAGGATAGCAGAAGCGGGAGATAACCAATTTTTTTTTTTAAAGACAACAGTGAAAGCAGATAGCAAATTCAAGTGCTTTCAGGGGATCATTGTAACAACTGTGTAAGATTGATTTTTATTGGCTAAAAATACCTTGCAGGAGTGTCACTGTGGCAGAAGTGATCCAACATCTTATTCTTAATCAACTACAATATGAAAAAGCAATAAAAATCATAACAATATTAAAAATGCAAAATTTAAAACAATAGAAAATAAAATGACAGAATTGTAAAAGCAACAGGAAATTATTAAAAACAGAAAGAAGAAATGAAAAACAATGGAAAAATGAAAGCAGAGCTATACTACTAATATGCAGAAAATCCAAACAGCATTAGAACTTTTCACGTTGGTTCCACATAATGTTTCAAGTGAGAACCGTTAGTGCTGTAGGAAGACAATTGCTCCTATAAATCTTTTAGAATGTAAGATTTAGTACCCAGGACAAAAGAAATTTTGACAGGACCCGGAAATAACACTTGAAACTATGAAGTAATTAACAACCCTTTAACGTATATAATTAGATCATCAAGATAGATATGAATACTGATCAATTCATCAAGAGTTATTTGTATAGGTCTTTTAAAAGTGGTACTTGTGTTAGATAATCCAGAAAGAATACATTCATAAGTCACGATATCCCAATCAGTGATAAAGGTGGTTTTATAAGCATCTGCCCCTTTCACCTTGATTTGGTTGTAACTGGAAAAAACATTAAGTAAGGGCATCATATGTGACCTTGCGACTTGCCCCAAAATCATTTCTACGTCAAGGACAGGAGAATAACCTTTCATAATAGCCCGCTTAACTGCGCGAAAATCAACGCAAAATATTATATGTTCAGTGGCTTTCTGGACAGGGATCAACTTTGAAACCCATTCAAAATACTTGATTAGAAAGATGATACCAACCTTCAAGATTTCTTCCAATCCCTTTCGAATAGTTGCTTCCGATGCAGGGTTGCTAAGTCTTTGTTTTTGCCTAACTGGTTTCATGCCTTCCTCTATGGCTATAGCATGTTGTATAAGAACAGGATAAAAATCACGAAGATCCTTGTAAGACCAAGAAAAAACATCTTGAAATCCACCAAGTAGCTTGGCAAACTTCATTATTTCTTCACCAGAACATTGGGCACCTATTTTAACATTCTTTAGAGGCTTAGGTCTCCCAATGTTCAAGGAGACGGTTTCACACACCTCCCTTTTTTACTCCTCTTCTTTTTGTTTCTCTTTATTGCCTACATCACACGATGAAAACAAACTTTCTAGGGGAGTCAAGCCTCCAAGGATATTGTCATCTTCTATGGATATAATTTCCTTGGGTTTAAAAGGTTCATTCTGAATGAAACCACAATTTCTCTCATCGTTAGGGAAGACTTGCCAATATTCTATATTTTTAGGGATATGTGGACGATATAGAGATTGAAAAGTACAGTCAGGTCTATGCGGCAGCAGTGGACGAGTATGAGAGGATGCAAAAACAACTAACCGATCAACCATTGAGTTCAATTCCCTCTTATCATGAGTGGTGTTGAAAGATAATAGGTTCGTGATAAGCGCCCAAACAATTTGGGTGTATCGTTTCATCAACTTGTTGTTAGGGGAGTAAATCTTACATATAAGGTTCACAACAAGCTTGGAGTCCCCGAAAATTGAAATGTGACCACAACAAAGATTATAGGCATTTCCAATGCCTAATAATAAAGCTTCAAAAACTATGACATTGTTCGTGCAAGAAAACTCCAAACTATAAGAAAAGTTGTGGAGTTTTCCTACAAGAGAAATCAAGACAATGTCATCTCCATTTTCTTCATTTGAGCATGAACCATCAAAGTGCATGTGCCACATACCATCATCCAAATCGATTTGTTCCAAGGAAATGTTATCCTCTTCAACAGAGATGGAATACACTCCTAGGTCCTCTTCGATATAGTTTACATTAGGCTGTGGGACACTCTCTATATAGGGTGAAATCCTTCCCTCTCTAAGTACTATAATGTTTTAATGATTCTGAGGAATGGATAAATGTGCCTCGTCGAGTGAGAGGTATCCACCCGTTAAATCTTACCAATCTCTTCCCAAAATGATTGAGTAATTCCTTATTGGCATATCGATTATCTGAATACTAAGGGTTGTCCTTATTTCAGGGTGTGCACATAGAACTAAGGTCACATATTTAATCTCACCTATGGTCATTTCTTGTAGACTATTATAGGAAAGCATGCTTCTGGCATTTTCATTTGTACAAGACAAGCCTAGCTCTTCCATAATAATCCTCGACGTCACACTTGGGATCGAATCTCCATCAATGAGGAAACAATGGGCGATCTTATCCATAATCTTTACATAAATATAAAAAGGGGGATTTTTTACAGTGTATCTAAAGTTATGTACACCTACCTTATTTACATATGAGTCCTCTTCGTTTACCTCTTCAGTGAGGTTGGCTACCATGGAAGGTTTTCCTTACATGAATTATTTCATATGCCTATGTTGTTCAAGGATTGCAACCATGTCCAGAAGGGTTTCATCTGCTTTGATGCTGGAAAATTGATTTAGAATATTTTATTTGGAAGAGGGGGGAGGGAAATTTGTTTCTTGACTATTATGAACCTTAGGAACTTGAACCGTAGTAGCTGGTGAAGATGAGCTTAGGCTAGAATAATTACGAGGAGGATCATATTTGCCTTTGGGAGCATAGGATTTGTTCCTAGTATTGATGATCATGACATCTTCTAGCT